>JAJONR010004626.1:0-61097 GCA_029582245.1 Solanum etuberosum | reverse complement strand
GCCCATAATTCTGCATGAACCCTATGAGTTGAGCAGTCTAGAGATGAGTAGTATCATTGAAGTTCTTGAGTTTCAAGTATTGAGTTCTATCTATGGTTATTGAAAACCTTGAATTGAGTCGTTCACGTCCATAATTCGGCATGAACTCTATACAAGGTGGCATCCACATAAGGTGTACCATCCTTAAGGGATAGAAAAGTAGAGGAACTCATGGGTGTGTGAACAAGTTTACATTCAGACATATTATGAGCAGCGAGAAAATCAGAAACATACTTGGCTTGAGAAAATATGATTTCAGCTTGCGTGCGAATGACCTTAACACCTAAGAAGTAGTGCAGTTGTCCCAGATCTTTGAGAGAGAATCGGGACGAAAGAACCCAAATAGCCTGTTGAATAACATCAGAATTGGAACCAGTAATAATAATGTCATCAACGTATATAAGAATGTAAACCAGCGTTCTACTGTGGTGATGAATAAAAAGGGAGGAATCAGAGTTAGATTTTTGAAATCCTATTTGGATGAGGAACTGCTTTAACTCAGAATACCTAGCGCGAGGAGCCTGCTTCAGGCCGTAAATTACTTTCTTTATTTGCACACATAATGAGGAAATGATGAGCATACCCAGGAGGTTAGCACATATAGACATCTTCATTAAGGTGACCTTGAAGAAATGCATTTTTCACATCCAACTGGTGCAAGGGCCAATTATACTGAACTGCAAGCGATAAAACCAATCTAACAGTAACAAGTTTAACAACTGGGCTGAAGGTAGAGTGATAATCTACACCCGGACGTTGAGTGAAACCTTTTGCAACCAACCGAGCTTTATACATATCTACACTTCCATCTGGTTTGGTTTTGATACGATAAAGCCATTTGCAGTTAACCACATTGTGTGAAGTGGACGGTGGTACGAGTTCCCAGGTCAGATTGGTCATTAAGGCATCAAACTCAAGTTTCATAGCTTCTCTCCAGTGTGCACTCTTTTGGGCTTGGTTATAAGTGGTGGGAAGCGATTTAGTAGAGGTAATGACAAGATAATCAAATATTTTCTTTGGGGTAGTGATGTTATTCTGAGAACGAGTGATAGGGCGATGAACAGTGGGTGGTTGGGTAGATGTGATGGTTGTGGTAGATGATGGATTGATACTGGAAGATGGGTTAGGAGGTGGGTATTGAACCTGGGTTGGGACTGAATCTACATCAGGTAAAAGAGGTGCTGCGGGTGGAATTTGTGCTTGCCGATTTCGGCGTTTATATTGGAGTAGGGGTGGAGATGTATAAGGAGTGGGAATAGAACAACCTGGATCAACAAGGTGTTGCACGGAGGAGTCTGAGACACTAGTGGAAGGTGGCACTACCTCAAGAGATAGAGTTGAAGATGGATCTACAGAAGAAGCCTTTTGCAATCGTGTAGCAACCTGGATTAGCGGTGGAATCTCATGATTTATTGATGGCACATGTGCAGGAGTGGAGGCAGGTGATTCAGTTGGCAGAATATCCCATTGCAAAGTCAAAAGTTTTTTTTCCTTAATGGAGGAAAACATATCAGAAAAGGGAAATTTATTTTCATAAAAGATAACATCTCGGGAAATGTATATTTTTTGAGACATAGGATCATAACACTGATGACTGTGGTGGACATTATAATAGCCTAGGTAAACACAAGGAGTAGATCGTGGATCTAATTTGTGTTTCGTATACGGCCTAAGCCATGGGTAACAAAGGCAGCCAAAGGTTCGAATAACTTGGTAATTGGGAATCTCGCCAAACAACCGTTGGTATGGAGAATCATTACCAAGAGTTGGGGTAGGCAATCTGTTAATCAAGAATGTAGCTTGTTGACAAGCAAACGACCAAAATATTGGAGACATAGAGGCTTGATGTAAAATGGTTTTGGTTGTTTCAATAATGTGGCGGTGTCTACGTTCAGCCATGGCTACTCATTGTGGTGTATATGGGGGAGATACAAGGTGCTCAATGCCGTTGGATGAAGGAAAGGCTTGAGGCCTTCAAACTCACCACCACCATCAGTGTACACCGAGAGGATTTGTGTATGAAAATAGTTTTCAACAAGGGGTTTAAATTTGAAAAAAATTGTTTGAACCTCACTTTTATTTTTTAAAAGTATAAAGCCAAATATATTTCGTAAACTGATCAACAAAAATGACATAATACATTTTTTTATCAATCGACAAAACTGGTGAGGACCCCCAAAGATCACTAAAAAGAATTTGCAAAGGATTTGTGCTCCGTAAAGTATTCAGAGAAAAAGGTAGTCGATGACTTATTAGAAGAGCAAGAATTGCAATAATCAAACTTTTCTAAATGGGAAACAGGAATTGAAAACTTATGTAAGAGCGTTTTATGCAATCTTTTATTTGGATGCCCTAATCGTCTATGCCAAGATTCTTGAGATTCCACCTTAGTTGTTTGGTAGCTCAGATTGCATTGGCCTCCTCCAAAGGGCCATTCATAAAGTCCATCTCTATTCTGGCCACGTGCCAACACTGCCCCCGTGCTCAAATCCTTCACAAGAAAAGAAGACGGAAAAAATTCCATGGATGTCAGGTTGTCTTGACAAAATGTAGACACAGATATAAGATTACGTTTAATAGCTAGGGCACAGAGGGTATTTGAAAGGTGAATTTTTTTTTTTGAAAGCATCTAATTGAATATTACCAGTGTGAGTGACAGGAATTTTGTTACAGTTACCCATGGTGATTTGCTCAGTCCCGGTGTAGTCTTCAGAACTATCAAGTTGTTGTGAGTCAGTGGTCACATGATGTGACGCTCCAGAATCAACAATCCAAGGCATTGAAGCATAGTGTGCCTTGGCTTCCAAGTGGTTATGAGAGCAGAAACGGCATACATTAGCAGTATGTCCAATACGACCACATAACTGGCAAACTGGACGATGTGGTTGAGGAGGTGCAGGTGTGCGCCAATTTAAATGGGTGGGTGATGCAGGTTGTTGTCTAGAACTTTGTGGACGCCATGGTTGGCCTCGCCTATGGTTGCGAGGTGCAGAATTGGCTGGGGAAGAGCGTTGCGCCATAGCAGCAGTTATGGATGACGCTGCTTGGTGAGGCTCTTTATGTTGAAGAAAGAGCTCTCTGTTGAGAAGCTTGTTATACAGGTCTTCATACGAAATAGGTGCATCGCGTGCTTGGATAGCAGCGGAAATTGAATCATACTCAGGTCCTAAGCCACTGAGTATTTTTACAGCAAGTTCATCATTTGGAATAGGAGCCCCTGCAGTTGCAAGTTCGTCCGCAACATTCCTGATCTCTTGTAGATATGCAATCATACTACGAGCGTTTTTAGTAATTGTGACTAAGGAGTTGCGAAGACTGAAAACTCGTGTATGTGATTTGTTGACATACAAGTGATGTAGTGCGTCCCACGCTTGCTTGGAGGTGGAAGTTTATGTGATTGCAGAGGTAATGGTTTGGTCGACTGATGCCATCAAGGCATTGCGAATCAACTGGTCCTGTCGAAACTAGATTTTGTACTTAGGGTTGGGTACCTCTGAAGCATTCTCGAGGACAGTCTTGGACGGCGCTGTCATGGTTCCATCTAGATAACCGTAAAGGTTGTGGCCTAACATGAGAGATTCAACCTGAGCCTTCCAAATAACAAAATTGCTTGGACCCGTAAGCTTTATGGGTAGCTGGGAGCCTGGATTAAATTGAACCAGGTGGGTAGTGTTATCAACAGCAATGACAGAAGTGCTTGGAGTCACCATGATAGATGAACCATAATTTTTTTTTAAAAGAGATGAATAGATTTATCGATACTCGTTGGAGTTTAGAAGAGCCCTGATACCATAAAGATTCAGGATGAAAAACGATGAAATCTATTATATTCAATGTGCAGAGAAACTTTTTAAATACAAGTGAAGACCAACAACAACTCCTATACTATAGGAGGTGTATTCCTAGTGGACTCTTAGTAATGAATGTGGAGTACTAAACCTATAAGCAGTAAATAACTAACTAACAACTACAACTGACTATGCACTATTACAGGGAAGATGCGCCAATAGGGATTACTATTAATACCATATATATCTTGTGATTTTATAGATGTAAATTGTCACTATTAGAGTAGATAGAATATTGAGCAAGTAATAATTGTATTTACATTCATACAAAGTATCGTAAAGTTATAGGTTTACTGGAGCTATCCACCTTGATCTAAACGATTGAAGAAAGAAAAATAATTCCTTTATGAGTACTCCAGGGTCCATATAACTTAATTTTCTCTCATAAGCCTTTTTTGGTCAATGGATTAGTTCGATCCAAAATTTTAAAGCATTTTAAAACATGATTTAAAATTGATCAAATTAACGAAGATATATATTAATACATGTTGCATGAATCACATGGATAGTATTGGAATATTTATATATACAGTATATTTCCAGAAGAAAGTGATAGATAGCTAAGTTTTGAGTTTAATTTTCAAAAGTGAAAGTGACTGTCACAAAAAATAAAATAAAAAGTAGCAACTACTTTAGAAAGTAGGAAAAGAGAGTTATCTTTTTGTTTTTGGAGTAGCTGATATGACCACTGATTAATTGTAATCCTCCTATCTATTTTACTTGTTATATTTTTTCACGTTTTTAAGAAATTAATTAAAATAATAACTTGCTATGACTTTTTACTATCGTCTAACTGTTATTGAAACTTTTGCTTCTGTTCAATACATAATGACTGAAGCCAACTTTGGTTGATTAATCTGATCCGTTCATCGATGATCGGCAAGTATGATGGTCCTAATGATGATCCTGCATGTATTTCGTGAGTATCTCACCTGCGAATTTAGAAAAATCTGACGAATTGACTTGAGTTAGATGTGGTTCTGGCTATATAAGTGGAAACTAGCAAAAAGTTGATTACATTTTTATTTTTTAAGATTATTTTTATTTTAAATAATTTATTTTTAATAAGGACGACAAGTAAAGTGATCTCACGATATGTATAAAGAATCAAAAACTAGGAAAAAGGAAATCAGAAAATAAATATAAAATTGAAAAGTAACAAATGGGGAAAAAAGATTTTGATGAAAAAGTGGGCTTTTTAGAGTGTAGACCCCTTAATGGTAGGCAACTTTCCTTTCAATGCTTTATTTTTCATTTTATTTTTCTATTTTGTGAGTGCTTGTCTAAAGGGCAAAAATAAAAACTTGGAAAAGTAGAAAATTGATGAGGGCTTTGGATTTCACTCCTTTCACTTTACAATCATTATTTTTATAAAAATTAATCTAAAGTAGTCATATAATTAATAGTTTTGAGTGTTGTACATTGTGCTTTAAAAGTAGTTGTATAATGAAGTCAAGTTCGCCATTAAGATATTCGTTAAGTCAACATACTTGAAAGACTTGAAAGATCTAGTATTTGATGAGCTTACTCATGAGTGAATATATGAAAGTGCCTTAAGTCGAGTGTAGCAATGACATTTTTAAAGAGAACGAAGGCAACATATGAAAGAACGTGATCGATCTTTGAGCAGGCAAATAATTTGATCATGATCAACAACAAGTACATGAAACACAAATATATTATTTGAGATTTAAAAAAATGATTGATTTGTGTCACATTAGGGTGTGCAAACTATGATTACCGACATATCATACTACACAGAACCAAAACCGTACTTAAAAATTGAAGCTAATAATGAATGATCTTTGCTTCGCGGGAACAACAAAAACCACCATCTCGTTCTTTCCTTTCTTCGGTGCTACCTTCTCTGGATGGGAATGAGATGCAATAAGAGGCCAAATTCAACACTGACAGTAAACTGCATCAAAAGATTGTATTCACGTTAAAAAAATTCATATAATTGGTAAAAGTAATCTCTCCAGAACCCAATAAGCAAAAAGAATTGTGGTCCGGTACCCCATAAACTAAAAATCCTTGCTCCACCACCAACATATTTTAGCGCGATATAATTAATGGCAAATCAGTACCTTTGATTAGAGCTTTTTGGGACAAATGCAGCCTGTCCTGAATTGTTATTACACCAGAAAATTCCTGTTACATATAGCAAGATCAATAGTATGTTCTTATGTAACGATTAACGATCAAAATTGAAAGCAAAATCTTTCGTAAGAGTTAGGTGAACGTAGCCTTAAGCAAAATAAATCTCGTTAGACCTAACATAGAAACTATTACCTCGACTTGGTTTGAAAGGAAGAACTCAGGACTTTGGGGCTTACCCTAGGACTCCAACCCCCTTAGGCGTCGATTGGAAAGTCATAAAGGGACGTTAAACGTAGTACTAGAAGGGGTTCCCACAAAAAAACTGAGTCTTGATAGTTCAAGTGAAAGTTTTTTAGACTAGTCCGACTAAGATGGTGAGGAAACTGACATCCAAGAGAGCTACCTACGCCTGTCTGGTTAGATCGTTTGGTCACTCTTTCTAAGAGACGGGAATGTAAATAGAAAACATCCCCTGGGAAAGCCTCACGACCTGGTGATTAGCGTTACAATAATGCCATTTGTTAATATGCTACCGCCTGTTTACTAAGATCATCATAGATTATTAATGCTTGCATTGCTCAATCTTTTATCAGAAAACTACGTCCTCGAGCTCAAGTTAGACTACTTCACTTACCTATTTCAGTATTAGTAAAGGCCAAGAACTTTCCACCAACCAGCTCCAGCTACTGCCCATATGACAATATTCATAATAGCTATGATGATGCCCAATTTGAAAACATCGCGTAGTTCCACATAACCAGCTGCCAAAGAAGAGCAATCGAAAATAAGATCAGTTTGAATTCCTCAAATAAACGAAAAGGGAATAAGTTGTTGAAATATTGAATACAGATAAACCAGAAAGAAGTTGAAATACTGATATCACTCTTGCTGCATTTTTCCCTTTAGTGGGATGAAAAACGACTTAAGAAGTTGTAGACATACACATTCAGAAAACAGAAACAATTTATTTTTTGATTCCGCTTATTCTATGTCATTTTAAGCCTTAAGTAGTTGCTCCTTTCCGCAGTTCTGTTTTCTATCAAAGTCGATACATAAACCATTCAAGATGCACCGTTAACAAATTTGTAAGCTTGTGTCAGAATCATTTTTCCCCGAAATTCTCATGCATATTGACGACAACAACAAACAACATAAATCCCACAAGTGAGGTTTGGGGAGGGTGGCGTGTACACAACCTTACTCCTACCTTATGAAGGTAGAAAGACTGTTTCTGATAGACCTCGGCTCAAGAGCATATAAGAAAATAGGCGTGTAAAGCAATTATAGTAGCGAACAAGACAGATTGAAAACAATGAAGAAGAGAACAGTAATAACAACAAATAATACGATCTCATCCATATAAGCAGTACTTTTCTCTCGAATCAATTAGAACAATATTCTGTCAAATAAAGAGATATGATTCGATTAAGTTACCTCCATAGTATACTGCGGCTTGACCACTGCTGTAATGTGTCAACCCGCCAAAAAGATTTGTGTTGTATCCCAAAGCCAACGCAGCAAAAAGACCGGGAACTTTTGCTGCTAAGCACATTGCGAGAAATGCTGAATACAATGCTGCAACATGACCAGTTTGACTAGCAAACAAGTAGTGGATGAAGAAATATGCTGCTTGAAGGATACAAAACGCCCCGAACCAATGTAGTGAAAGAGATTCGAGGAAGTTAGCCACAGCATTTGACATCCAGGCGACAACTCCCAGAGTTGTTAACTGTGATGCCATGCCTATTAAAACCCCGAACCAAGCTAAGGTATCCCACGCGGATTTTTCACTCAAGCAATCATTCCAATCAAGTATTCCGAAAGCCAAAAGTAGCGTCAATCCCAGCATTGCTGTGATAACACTTGCTAGCCCAAGAGCCTCTCTGTACAAAAAATAAAATAAAAGTTGTTGACATTATCAAGCATCGGCTATATAACGAAATAGACATATAGAAACAGGAAGATGCAACATCAACAATATGTTCAAAAGTCAAGACAAGGACTTGATTCAGGATTCGAGTTCTCAAGAAACCGTCCCCTCTTTCAATATCATGATTGGATCTACCAGATCATGAGCGGAATAGAAAACGTTCAACATGTGACAACTATAATCCAAGAAAATGTTATTCGATCAAAAGGTAGATAGCATCAACAACAACACGTCTCAATCACAAGCAAGTTGGGATTGGCAAAATAAATTTTCACTAACCATGTCACTCCATTTAGGTTCATTTAAGACCAAATTTATACAAAACCAGTTGGTAATCAAATTTTATGTTGAAGAACAAACCACATGTCACTCAGGTCATGAGCAGAGGGATATGATGAAGAGATATTAAGTATAAAATGGAAAATAAGTCTAACCCGACCACAAAAACTAGTTCATAAGATGAAGGATGTCCGACCATAAAAAAAGGACAATAGTCCATTTTCTCAACCAATGTGGAAACTTAACACTCCCTTTCCCCCTCCACACGCCCGAGACTGAACATCCAGTGAGTGGACAATATAACATAGGGATCCAACATTAGACAAACAAGGAATTAAGCAGCTTATTTGTAAAAAATGGACTTTGTTTTCCAAAGGCGTTTACCGTGATATTACTTCTCCCTATTCGACGATTCACTCTCCCTGGACTTTTCCCAACTCGAAAGTTAGCTCATAAAAATCATCCAAAACCATATAAGAAGAAACGGTCCATTCTCTCAACCAACGTGGGACACTTAACACATTGATCTTTGAGATATAGTTAAAGAAGAAACACTACACAACCAAAAGAAATATCGAACACATCCAAAGCAACAACAACATATCCGGTATAACCCTACAAGTGGGGTCTGGTGAGGGTGTTATGTACACGTACCTTACCTTACCCCTACCTAGAAAAGATAGAAAGAATCTTGACTCAAATAAAGCAAATAATGAAAAACATAATAGTAACAATAGCAAATAATACGATAACCAAAGCAAAAGAAAACAACAGATGATAATACATTGTTTTATATCAGGATTTTTTTGAACATACCCTGCAATCCATAATCCTACCGTTACAAGCATCACAATCGTCATCACCCATTCATCACTTTTCATTGGCCCCATCTGTTGCAGTCTCCTTCTAGCCATTAATGGTGCATCTGGTGTATCCTTCATTTCTGGAGGAAAAATCTTGTATAGTACAACTGGAGTAACTAGAAGTGATATAACTGCTGGTATACATGAAGCCTTGAGCCAAGTCAGCCATTTACTTGATACATGTACACCTAATCCCTCAGCTAATTTCACACACAACAGATTTTGTGCAGCAGCTGTTAGGAACAGGGCACTTGAACTACTAGAACACTGTAAAATGCATCACAAAATAAATTTGCATTAGTCAAGTTAGCTGTCATGTGATCAACGAGGTCACAGGTTCAAGCTATGGAAACAACATCTTGTAAAAAATGCAAGGTAAGGCAACGTAACGACACATAGCAAGGAGCTTATTGCACAGGACTGGCTTTTCTTAATATTAGACTAATAGTGTAGTTTGACTTGTTATTACATGTTAAAGGTGATTGGATGGCATTATAGTGACGATATATATATAACTTAAACTCGTAAAAAATGAATGCTAACCTGCAATTGAGATTGAATAAGATAGGCTCCAAGCTTCCTAGAAGAATCATTTTTTGGGTGACTATCAGCAGTAACAGCCAATGATTTAATTATAGGCAAAAAAATGCCACCAGCTCTTGCAGTAGTACTTGGAATTGCTGGAGAAATTGCTGCTTCACTTAAAGCTAGCCCATAAGATAGGCCCAATGTATTTTTCCCAAGCCAACTCACAAAACATAAGGCAATTCTATCACCAAGCCCAGTTTTAATAAATCCTCTTGAGAAAAAAAATGATACAACAATTAACCAAATGACTTCATTAGTGAAAGCAGCAAACGCCGCGGCGAATGTTAAGGTTTTTGTGACAACAGTAACTGTGAGACAAAGAAAAGCCCATGCACCTACTGGTAATGGGCCTAAAACAAGGCCCGAGATAGTTGCAAGGAAAATGGCTAGGAGTTGCCACGCGTTTGTAGTGACTTTGTGGGGTTTTGGGACCGCGAAACGGAAAATCAGGCCAATTGCTACCGATATAGCTAGTGGGATTAGCTTTGCACCTTTCCATGGTGGAAGTGAGCAGCGACGAGGACGAGAAGGAGGAGGGGGAGAGTGGTTGGGGGAGGAGGGTGGAGAATTGTGGGTAGGAAGGGGAGACTTCGGAGTTGACATCAAGTTATTAACCACCTGTTATCATAAAAGACGAATTCAGAATTTTATTCCGTATATAGTTCAAAAAGAATATTACATGTAGCATGTATGATAGCAAAATTGATTCTATAATAACCCTGTAACACTTAGAAAAACAATAAAGTGAAGAATTTAACAATTCATACATATAACACAAAAACAATTGTGATCATTCGCGATATATGATCGAATTTTCTTACCTTGATTCACCTTTCGAACGAAAAAAACACCTTTTATTTTGTGAAAACCTAAACTATCGAATGATTCACTTTCAAGTTCTCGTCTTCGATAATGGCTATGGGCAAGAGGTGGGAGGAAGAAATTTTGAGATATAAATGGAAAAAAAGGGAGAAGTGGAGGGAATAGAAAGTGGAGACAATTATATCTTTTTGAATTTGAATTTGTTTAATGAATTTCCTTTTTAAGTTTATATACTTTTAGTAATAATTTAAGTCACTTCTATCAAGAAAAAAAGGTAATTGGATATTTTTGGCTGAAAAAGGATCAATAAATGACAAAATATATGGACATATGTGATATGTTGGTATTATATACCCGTGATAGACTTTTTATTCTCTGACTTTTTACATGTCTGGTCTATTTTATTAATTTTTTACTCCGTTGTTTTAATTTACGTGTCTTAATTTAATTGGATATGATATTTAAAATATAAAGAGAGAGTTTTAAAATTTATAATCTTAATTTAAAAATGTGTATAGTCCTTAAATTTTATAATCATAAACTTATCATGTAAAATATTGGAATGTCACGATTTAAGGGGAGAATTCCAAAACAAACCTTGACAGAAACCTACAGAAAATCGGATAGAGGTTTTCCTATTTTTTGGGTCTATCCAATATTTCTCAAGTAAGTGTTAAACCCTTTCATTCAAATCATGAATGTGTCAGGGGCGGAGCTAGGTGGGGTTCATGGGTTCAGACGAACCCAGTAACTTTTCTGTAAACCTCATATTTTTACTAGAAAATTAAGTAATAATTTGTGAACCCCTGACAAAGTTGATTGACAACTCAATGTTAAGGAAGATGAAAGAAATTTAGGACCCCTAAACTCCTAATACTGGCCCCGCCTCTGTGTGTGACATTATGTAATGACGTAGAACTAGACATTACGATACAATACAATATGATACATTATAAAACAATACGTAACAACCATCCAAATATAGTAAGAACTCATGCTTGCTATATGAATAAAATACCTTGAAATTTAAGAAATTAGTTGCTTTGAGTGGCTCTATTTGTGTTATACCCAGACTATCTCCTTGTTTTGAGTTTTATTGTAGGGCTTTAGCCATTGTTCTTCTTCTTTCTATATATTATTAATTAAAATACTGCTAATTATTATATAGGGTATTACATAGAATTAAAAAATACTACTTCTTAAATACATAAAAATACATTATTATCGGCCCCAACAATAGAAGATCCAAATCCAGACCCTTTTTTTGTGCTGTATCTAATGACATTGTCAAGGGATCTATTATTTAGTGTTTTACTTGTTTGCAATTAACATATAAATAGATTATAGATAGAGATGATGATGTGTCATCTTTCTATGATTAATATTGATATCTGAAAATACATTATTTTTGAGACAGACTAAAAACAAATATGGATTTAATTTATATTTCGTATAGGAAGTTAGGAATCAAACATGGATAATAAGATTAACCTGATCAAATTGAAACAATATTGAAAAAATTAACATGACTCATGCTACATGTATAAAAATAATATAATTTACACTCACATATTGAATGCATATTTAAATTTCTTGATAGACTATTGTAAGAAGGTCTTTCATTCTTAATTAGAGATCGATAGTTCAGACCTCGTTAATAGGGCATAGTTTTCTTCCAAATTGACTTTTTCTTGAGCCAATCTTAATTAGTCGAACCCTAAAATAACTAAATATAAATTTTGAAAGAGATAAAAAGAAAAAAAATTGGACACAAACTTTCACTCCAAAGATTTTGTCTATTTATGATTTGAAATTTCATTTCAAAAGGCAATGATTTTCAAGTCATTTTCAACTAAGGATAAGGTCAAGAGCATTTTACTATGTGAAAGGACACCACCACTACTCCTGCTTTATGTCTTATGCTGATAATACATGGATCGTTTGGTAGCTAGTTTGGATGTGAGTTATATCGATATTAAATTATGTATAAGTAATATTATATTTAGTTACTGATTAACAGATAAATTATTCAGGTATGAAATTAATAATAATGTCTGAATTGTAATTTAGAAATTCATATAACTAATACACATATAAGTTATGAGAGAATTTATGTATTATATTATATGTAAGATATAAAATAGAATAACTAATAGTATATAAATAGTTAAAACTTACCTAAAATAATTTTTTCTTGATAATTAATTTTTATATTATTAATACGTACGTAGCTGTAATCAACTACCAAATGTCCCTAACAATAACATCAAACACAATATGAGTAATTTTTTTGAGGAAAAAGTTTCTCAAAAATCTAAAGTCCAAATTTAGACTCTCTTTTTTGTGCTGCACCCACTGATATTGTCAAAGAATCTAGTTTTTAGTACAATTATTACAATCCCACTTGATTGCAATTAACCTATATATATATAGGAAAGTGATGTATTATATTTTTATGATTAATATTGATATCTAATTTTTTTATTTAAATAACTATAGAGGTTGAATGGTGTTGACAATATTGTGAATAATGGATTGAGCGAATTTGAGATTTGAAATTTTGAATGTCACACTACTTGAGATTCATTGTTCCTTTGGATGGCAGGATTAAAATTTACACATTTTCTTATACATATACATACAAATATACATATATAAATATATATCAAATTTCAATCAAAATGTTAGAATATCGTGACACCCACTCTAATTTATATAGATTTGCGTATAGTGGTGGATAAAGCAGGCTAGCCAGCCATTATTGTTGGTGGCTAACCTATGACCATATAATTGGGCGTTGAAAATAGTATTTGAGTTATAATTTAGAAATTCATATAACTAGTACATATATTCAATAATAATGAATATATCTGTATATTATTTTGTAGATAGGTTCAATCGTAACTATTCATATATAACTTTAACCGACTACCGAACGTCCCTAAAATTCCAACATCTTAAGAAAAAAACATCCTAATCCAACGGTTCATATTCAAAGTCCTCATGATCCCCAAACAGTGGCCTTTAACAGCTCCATTGAGCATCATCTCGTAGCTGCTTTTTTTATCCACAACAACTCTTTAAGCCTTCTTCAATTTCATCAAAGATTATAACTTTACACTCAAATTGGGGTAAGCATAATAATGGCTTCAATTCAAAATTCGATGGTTTTTTCTCATTTGAGGTGAGTTTTCTTGAACACCCTTTTCTTTTTATTGCTTGAAAATAGCAAAGATCACTAGAAATTTGGTTAATATCCCCATTTCATTTTAGTTCCAAGAATCTTGTAAAGTTTGCTCCTTTTTAGGTTGTCTGTAGTGGATTCTTGGAACATCTTAGAGACTTAGACCTAGATATTGTAAGTGTTTTTTTTTTTTTTTTTGTGTGTGTGTGTGTGAATTTGCTTGCTTTGGATAGTGTGCTTTTGTAGAAAATTGTGATTTAAAAAGTTGGAATCTTTTGGGGTGTGAGTTTAAGATTTAGGGAATTACTCCCTCCGTCCCATTTTAAGTATCGCTTTAGCTCTTTTCACGCCCATTTAGAAAAACAATGTTTAGTGTAGTGATTTTGTAGAAAATTGTGATTAAAAAAGTTGGAGTCTTTTGCGGAGTGGGTACAAGATTAGCGAAATACTCCCTCCGTCCCATTTTAAGTGTCACTTTAGCTGCCCATTAAGAAAAACAATGTTTAGTGTAGTGCTTATGTAGAAAATTGTGATTAAAAAAGTTGGAATCTTTTGGGGTGTGAGTACAAGATTGGCGAAATACTCCCTCCGTCCCATTTTAAGTGTCACTTTAGCTCTTTTCACGCCCATTAAGAAAAACAATGTTTAGTGTAGTGCTTATGTAGAAAATTGTGATTAAAAAAGTTGGAATCTTCTGGGGTGTGGTTACAAGATTAGTGAAATACTCCTTCCGTCCCATTTGAAGTGTCATTTTAGTTCTTTTCACGCCCATTAAGAAAGAACAATGTTTAGTGTAGAGCTTATGTAGAAAATTGTGATTAAAAAAGTTAGAATCTTTTGGGGTGTGAGTACAAGATTAGCGAAATACTCCTTCCGTCCCATTTTAACTGTCACTTTAGCTCGTTTCATGCCCATTAAGAAAAACAATGTTTAGTGTAGTGCTTATGTAGAAAATTGTGATTAAAAGAGTTGGAATCATTTAGGGTGTGAGTACAAGATTAGCAAAATACTCTCTCCGTCCCATTTTAACTGTCACTTTAGCTCTTTTTACGCCCATTAAGAAAAATAATGTATAGTGTAGTATTAAAAAGAACTATTCTTTAATGTTAAGGGTATAGTTGGAAATAATTGACAACTTTAGTCTGGAATTCCTAAAGTAACAATTCTTTTGAGCTAAAGCGACAGTTAAAATGGGACGGAGGGAGTACATATGTAGATGGTACTAATATATTCAGTTTAAGAAACCAAGGCGGACAAATTCTGTATGCTATTGAATAAAATAAGAGGATAGGATTTATTTGTTTATTGAAGGAGACAGGGTTTGAATGTAATATAGCAGGAATTCCACATTACAGAGAATTTACAGCTATAGTGCTGTAAGTATTCTCTAAGCTGTTGTTGATGCACATTATAAATGAAAATCTTGTTTTTATATTGTTTTGTTAATGTTATCAAAGCAATATTTGTAGAAAATCTTCGAAGGTCTCTTGGGGTTTAAGCACAAAGTTTAGTTAAAAGCGCCTTAGTGTAGAAAGGCGCAAACGTATAATGTGTGTGTGTATATACACATATAAGCTGTCATACTTGATTATTGCCTTGGATCTTACACTAAAGCACTGATTAAGCTAAGCAAAGTGCCAATCCCATGTTGTACAGAGCTTCGGGGCTTAAGCGCACATTTGAGAATGTTGGTTTTTGTATGTCTCACTATCTTGAGCTTTCTTAAATTAATTTTCTCTTGCAATGAAAAAAGAGAACTATTGGAGCTAAAATATTTAGAAACCCTGAATGAACATATCTACATCACTGAAGACAAAATCATCTCATCAGAAATCCCAAACTTGCATTCTCTGAATGATACTTGCAACTTTTAGCTCCAACAGTTTTTCCCCTTACCGTTGTGCACACCCAAAGGGTAGCGGCGGCGTGTTCTCTTGTCATAATAAAAATTGTTTTTCCCGTTTCATTGCGTTATGCGGTGCTTATATGGAAATTGTCGTTTTTACTTGATGAATGGAGAACAGTAATAGTTTCATAAGTTGCTCTGGAATGTGTAGACTTGACTAGTCGATTATGAGCATATATTGGTATGGATGAAGTTACACGAATGGGTGTTTCTTCCTAGAAGTTGAATATTTCAGCTCATATAACAAGTCAAGCATTTTACTTCTTTTGCTTGCCATCTTGTCTTCTAATATAAGGCTTCACGCATAATTGTTTTTCATGTTCTCTTTCTTATTAGATCCGATCATGGTCTGTATTTCGTCAATCCAACAACGACAAACTATAAATCAGATTTGTCCTCGCTAAGTTTTGCTAGAAAGTTTCCCTTCAGCTTCAAAAGTGGTAGAGGAATACTACGAGCTACATTATTATCAGGAGAAGATGATGTCTGGTCTCGTTTTAACAACCAAGGTGCAGAAAAAGGTTCTTTTGTTAATCATGGAGCCGAACAAACTGCAATTCAGCAACAACCTGATGAAATAGCTTTTGGAACACCTACTGCCGTAATAACTCCAAACAGAAGTGGGTTTCTCTCTGGTGTTGATGAATTTGACATGGATCATGCCGTTGAAGGATTCTCTTCTATTCCAGAGGCTATTGAGGACATTCGTCAGGGCAAGGTTTGTTTTCTTCCAAGACATGGACTTCTTTTGTTTTGTACATTTTCTGAAATTTCGTACACGTCGAAACTTGTACTTGCATTTCTCTTAGTAATTTGGGAAAAGACTTGCAGATGGTAATTGTTGTAGATGATGAAGACAGAGAAAATGAGGGTGATTTAATAATGGCTGCACAATTGGTGACACCTGAAACAATGGCCTTCATTGTAAAACATGGTACTGGAATTGTGTGCGTAAGTATGAAAGGTGAAGATCTAGACAGGCTTCAACTTCCTCTAATGGTGCCGCCAAAGGAAAATGAGGAGAAACTCTGTACTGCTTTCACTGTTTCTGTGGTATGTCCGCTACCCTTTCTTTATACTTCTAGACTATGTCGCTCGGACTCTTCAGAAACGTAACAGTGCGTGTCTGATCCTCCAAAAGTAGTGCATTTTTGGAGGATCCGTCACGGATACGGCAACAACTTTGGAGAGTCCGAGCAACTTAGCTTCTAGAAGCTGCTATTCGGCTTGAGAATTTTTTTTTACTTTATATCATGATTAGATTCCTCAAGACAGATCTTTTATTAAGAATAAGATGCGGATTGTGTGAGGGTGATGTTCATTAGGATCTATGGTTGCCCTTGAGCTGGTCCAAAAACAATTCTTGTCATATATCCATATTGGATACATAATAGAGAAAATCATCGATAGATTTTGTTGAGAATATTTGTGATCCAAATTGCCTTTTCTATGCAAGAGGATTGATTGATCTCAAAAGTGAACATCTATCTGAAAGGGATTACTTTGAGACACATATACATCAACAAACATACCCAGTATAATCCAACAAGGTGGGGTCTGAGGAGGGTAGAGTGTACTCAGACCTTACCCCTACCTTGTGAGGGTAGAGAGGCAGTTTCTGATAGATTCTCGGCTCAAGGAGAGAAGAAAAAGAAGCAGTAATAAGAAACAGTAACAACAGGATAATAAGATAAACGAAGTGAAAGAAACAATCAGGTAATTCTAGCGATCAAAGAATAAGCAAACATAAAAAGAATACTAATACTTCTGATACAGTAAGGATATACACTCGGCAACCTACTAACCCTCTACCCTGATACTCGTTTCCACACCCTCCTATCAAGGAGAAACACGCATACATCATATTCATTTTATTGGCTTGCTGGGACAAAACCTAGGGGATCTCCTATTCACCTTCATCCATATTTGTTACAACTCTGACTCAACTCTCTTTTAATGTTTGCTTAAGTGCCCAATGCCAACACTCATCTGAGCTAAGTCTTGTGCACTAAACTTTTCTTCAATATGTCAAATAGGTATGGAACTTGATCAGGGGCTCACAGTTGTGCATAAGCATTTTAAGAGATTTTCTCAATCTATTGTTCATAGTCCTTGAAATAATGATCGAGAGCAGTTTTTTTTCCAATCATATTACTTTGCTTTTGAGGCGTGAAAAATCTTTTGTTGACTTGTCATGACTGCAATTTGTAATTTGGTTGGAATTGCTCCGTGTTCAGAAGTCAAAAGCATATACTATTAGGGCATGTTGCTCTGATAGTTGTTTAGTGCCCACAACTCAAATATTCTCAGCCATTGACACCAATTAGTTGGATCTGATAGGATGCAAAATATGGTACCACAACAGGTGTATCTGCACATGATAGGGCAAAAACAGTTTTGGCTCTAGCATCTGCTGATTCAAAACCCGAGGAATTCAACCGACCTGGACACATTTTCCCACTCAAGTATAGAGAAGGAGGGGTGCTAAAAAGAGCTGGCCATACTGAAGCTTCTGTTGATCTTGCTGTATTGGCTGGGCTGGACCCTGTTGCTGTTCTTTGTGAAATTGTGGATGATGATGGTTCCATGGCCAGGTTGCCGAGGCTTCGTCAGTTTGCTGAGGCTGAGAACTTAAAGATTGTATCCATTGCCGATTTAATCAGGTAACGACTTGGATAAATGTATAATAACATTAACAGCTTTCACAATTCTAACACTAATAATCCTGCGCTTGTTAAAAAATAAAAAAAAGCTAATAAGCCAGGATTACATCCTTCTGACATGTCAAAGAAGAAATTGACGAATTTCCCAAGATGCTGCTGATTTAGAGAAATGGATGCATTTCAAAAAAGTTAATTCAAATGAGATTGTACTCATGAAGGCAACCTAAAAACCTTATGATTAATATTCTGGTTATTAACATATCAGCTTGTCCAAGCAACCCAACCCTCAAAGAAAATGTGAAAAGAAAACCTCTGTAAAGGAAGAATTGACGCAATTCAAAGCACAAGGGTCAACCAGTCTGATTTTCAAAGTTAATCCTGGACATCGATTTATTCCCAAAAATAACTTCATACACTCAGAAACTGCATAAGGAGAATATTCAGGGATTTTACTTTTAAAAAGTTATTTAAAAACTTGTTAAGAAAATCGTACTTTAGGAAAAAGTGGTATCTATCCAAGTAGTGATCGTCTTATAGTTGTAGATTTGACTGAAGGTACTATCTTATAAAATGGGACTAAAGGGAGTACCTATTATTGCAAGTTGAAATCCCTTTAGCAAGATAGAAAATGGATAACTCTCACTTGCTCCTTTAGTATGAAAGACACTGTTTTCCTTATTGCTTGGTGTTTGGTTATGCCAATTCTTTAATACTAGGAAGATTCCGAGTGGATGAGAATTGATCTAATTGTCATTTCCCTTTGCAGAATTAAATAAAATAAAATGTGTCTTTCTAATGTCAGGATTGGCTCATCCTCAATTGCATGATTCTGAATCTTTGACTTATATTATGAGTTGCCAATATTCATTCAGCATAGATGTCAACATGAGCAATGAGAAACACGGTTGAAAGGAAAATATGATGGTTTTTGAATTGGGCAAATCGAATAGGCTTTACAGGTCATGCATAAACTGGACAAGTCTAAACCTTTCCAGTTTCCTGAAGTATAGTTGTTCTTAAGATAACAAGACTAACCACTTGTTCATGAATATCTACTTTTAGAGAGTACTTTGTAAAGCCAACTATTACTTATTTGTGTCCCGATTAGTCTTGCGTCAAATGAGAAGAAGTGTGACTTCTGTATCCTTTGGCAGGTATAGAAGGAAAAGAGAGAAACTGGTAGATCTTGCTGCTGCTGCACCTATACCAACAACGTGGGGACCTTTTAAAGCCTACTGTTTTAAGTCTGTCTTGGATGGAATTGAACATATTGCCATGGTCAAAGTAAGCAAAGTTGTGATTAGAGGGTGAATAAACTTGCTTCTTTCATATTCTATGTGGATATCTCTCTCTTTAGATGATGGTTACCCTTAACTCAAAAAAAAAAATTCTCTCTTTTGATGATCTTGTAGTTCTGACCATAATCACTAACTTTTTCTATAATTCCGTCTACTCCATTTCTTTAACTAATCTTGAAAAAAATTGTAATACTGTGAATACATGATTTATTTAAATAGGGAGTATTCTTCTGATTATTCTTGACAATCATGACAAGGTTCTATTTCAATAGGGTGATATCGGAGATGGGAAAGATGTCCTTGTCAGAGTGCACTCGGAATGTCTCACCGGTGACATATTTGGGTCAGCCCGATGTGACTGTGGCAAGCAGTTAGCGCTTGCAATGAACCAAATTGAACAAGCTGGAAAGGGTGTGTTAGTATATCTCCGCGGGCATGAAGGAAGGGGAATAGGTTTGGGACATAAACTTCGTGCTTACATCCTGCAAGATGATGGGCATGATACGGTTGAAGCTAATGAAGAGCTGGGATTACCTGTTGATTCACGCGAGTATGGCATTGGCGCTCAGGTATTGACTGCAAAGCAAGTTATCATTTTTCTTGATTGTAAAACTAAACTTTTAACATCTTTATCAGTCCTCCTTGATCTTACTGTTTCTTTATCAAGGTTTGATCATATATTTACAGTGTGTGTGTGAGGGAGTTATGCAATTGCCCTTTATATTTCTATAGTAAATCGTCGATTTGATCCCTGAGCTCTTAGCTCGTACATATTTTGTTCCTTCAACTTTATATCATTCTTGTAGCATTTCCAAATCTGCAAAAATTGTCGTCTAGTAGTGAAACAAATGCGACTTTCTTGAGGTATATCTTAAGACCAACTTCCCTTAATCCTCATATGGGACTTCTCTTTCCATTTTACAACAACATACCCAATGCAATCCCAGTCTGGGAAGGGTAGAGTGTACGCAGATCTTATCCCCCTACCTTACCTTGGGAGGTAGATAGGTTGTTGTTGATACACCCTCGGCTCATTTCTTTCCATTTTCTGTTTATGTGTTTCTGTTAACTTCGACAATTGAACATTAACCTGTTGATTTGATTTCAGATACTACGAGATTTGGGTGTTCGTACAATGAAACTGATGACAAACAACCCCGCGAAGTATGTTGGGCTCAAAGGATATGGTCTGGCTATTTCAGGTAGAGTTCCCCTGTTGGCTCCTATAACTAGAGAAAATAAGAGGTACTTAGAGACCAAACGCGTGAAATTGGGGCACATATATGACTCCAATGACGATGCCAATGGCCACGTTAATAGTTCTGAAGTTGATAGAACGAGCCACGATGAATTACATGACAATGCTGACTGAAAATCGTCTTAAACAACCGCAGCAAAAAAAACTGATTCAAGGTTCAATTTTATGACTTGCATTTTCTGGTAGTCTGTTCTAAACATTTTTGTAAGGCCTGTTGGTAAATGTACTTTCTTTTTTCTTCTTCTTTTGCTCTTGTAGAAGAGTTCAAAGGGGAAGTGATTACTAAAGTTTTGAAGAAACATTTGTGTTGTAGGTGAAGTTGATATCAACTAGTTTGGGATCGAGACGTAGTTAATTGAATAAAACTCTTTACACGTAATGATAAGTGGTATCGAATTGAATAGCAACCGCTCTATAAAATTTATTTTTAAGTTCTGATGGCACATTTTTATCACACAAGACAGAGCCTCTATTGTGGTGGTGATTGTATCATTGGTAGTTCTTGCGAGTTTTCCGTTGCCGGCATTGACACCTCGTGACTATCTGAATTTTCACCATATTGTTGAGGGCTTGATTCCCCGTCTTGTAATCCTCTCTTGAACTCGAATAGAGTTAACTCATATGTTACAAGTATACAAATCTTTAAATTAAGATTGCGAGATTCAAAATTTTCTTTTATATTTTATATTCCATGATCAATCAAATAATTAAGACAGTTAAATTGGGACAAAAGAGTATTAAATTAATTAGTCATTGAAAAGTACTTTTATTGGTTTATCATACTTATTTAAAGACTCAAGTTAACCAGATTTAAAGACTTATGTATGTTTGACTATCCAATTCCACTTTTCTTTACATATTTTTTTTTATATTAACATAAAGATTATAATATAAAAATAAGTAATGTTGGGGTTAAGTCGATGATGATTAAAAATTTGAAGGGAAATGAAAATTGGACTAAAGTTTTTTTTGGTTAGAAACTTTATTCCTTAATGATTAAAAAGAGAAATACTTGTGTGTTTTTATATATAGGACCATATTTTTTTAGATTTTAAAGGGATGAGAGAAGATAAGTTTGTACGGTCGTCGCTCATTCGACTTTAATTTTGATCAGTTGATTGATAATCTTTTTGGTCAATGAAATCTTTTTTTTTATTTTACGAAATATTAGTTCCGCGGATGTTATTTTTCTTCCAAAAAAAGATACATAACAATAATCGAGTCTTCGTGTGATTTTTACTATCTTCAAATTTTTACTCCAACAACAGATATATAATTAATGATTAATAATTAATTAATTACATTATTATGGGATTTGCGATTCACCGTATAATTTTTTTGTACGGCATATGGTATTTAATTTCAAAAATATTTTAACTTTAGTCACTAGCATAATATTCTTTTCTTCTAATTTTGAGTTACAACTGGTCCACAAAAATATATTATTACCACTTTATGTTCAAATTCCAAAGTTTTATTTATTTATTTAATTTAATCCTTCAAAATTCACTTATCCGAATAATTTAAACGCACATTAAATAGTAACATCAAGAAGATTAAAAAAAAAATTGTCCCATTATTCTAGTAAGCTAAATTTTTCAATGATTTACACAAATGTTCCCCTTCTAAATTATCACTAAATTTTATTCTTATTTAAAAAAAATAAATTGTGCAAATATAATAAGTGGTTGATAGTACTAATAGAATATTGGACAACCTCTAACATCTATAAAATTTTAGATGGTATTTAACATTTTTTTTCCATAAAATGATCTAAAATATCCATAAATTACAAATAAACAAATATTGTAGTATTAAGAAATTATTTCATACACAAAATATTCTGCATTTTAAAGAAGGATCACGCCTATGCTATAAACAATCTATTCTAAATATTAGTTAACTATTTTTAAAATTTGAGCTTATAATTTATAAATCACACAAAAATATATTTATCGATTTTTTTTTAAATCAAGAAAGATAGATACTTTTAATTAAAAGTAAACATATATTTATCGTTGTTTCAAGCTTCCATTTAACTATTCCAAAAAGTGATAAAGCAAAAAAAATAATCTGAAATTGTTGGTAAAAGAGAAAAATTCCAATTACTTTAAAATATTGAATCCTTATCTTGAGTAACAGGAAAAATATTTATTTATTTTAATTTTATTTTTAGTATGAAGACACGTTTATCACACCATTTGTTACTGTATGTCATATAGTAGAAAATATAGTATAAAAATAGTCAGGAAAGTAATGTAATAAATAATATAAGGACAGTTAATTTTTGTATCTTTCTTGAAAAAATAATTTAAAAATATTTGGTAAGAATGTCCTTCATGAAAAACATATTTTTATCATCAAAGAATATAGTGTAATAGATAAGATCACTACTCCTTTTATTATCAGAAGTTTCGGATTTGAACTCTGCATGTAAACATATTTTGATAGGGAACGTTTCTCCCGAATAAAGCCCTACACGACATGAATCTGGAATAGTCAGACTCCAATATAAATATTCGAATAGGAAACTAAAAAAATAAAAAATGAATAACATGCTTTTTACCCACTTCCAAATGCTTACCAACTGCCAAATTTTCAGCTACTAGTTAGTTGAATAATAATCAACATTTAATTCAAGACCAAATTTATTTATTTTATTTTATTTCTAGAAGTGAGAAAAATATTTTTTTTCAATTACCTTACGTGTATGTGATGTTCGTGAAGGAAGATAAGTCTATCGAGAAGGTGTACATATAACATCGTAGACGAATTTTATATTGAAATGATAAATTAATCGTTAAGATACAGACTTAAATTTTAAGTGAATAATATTTTAATAGTTGAATCAGAGTCATTATAATGTCGCTCTTTGTTCCATGTATTATCCTCTTCAAAATTGCTCTTTAAGTAATTGATTATTATCTCTAAAAAAATCTTCCGGAAAATCTAAAATTTAGATTACAATCATGATTTAGAATTTCAAATCATACTTTCTGGAGAATCTAAAATTTAGTGATTTCATATCACATGTCCAAATATAAGCTTAATTTTCTACATTACAAAAATATTTTCATTGATAAATCGTTAAGTCTTTTTAAGTTCAACTATCACTTACTTGTATTATCCGCGCACATGTAATTAACATGCTAACACTTATTCGATGTATTTCATAACGACTATAAGATGGTCATTTCAATTTATAATAATAACTTTCATATATCTTCATCAGTTTATAATCATTAATTTGTTAAATTCAGCTGTTATATCTACTTGTTTTTATATGCAGACGTTTGACGTAGACTTGTTATGTTCTATAACAACCACTAAATATGTATCATTTCATGTTAGTGGGCTAATCTCATGATACTATAATCCATTATACCGCTTCTAAATATCTTTTTCAATGTTTTTGTAAGTATTAGTTCATTAAATCTTTTCAATTCAAAATTCAACTATTAATTACCAACTTACATTATAAAATCGACCACTTAGTAATCTATAATAACGTATCTTCATATATATCAACGTTTTTAAATAACACAAAATATCAATTCATTAAATCTTTTTAATAAGACATTAAACCGTTATTATATTCTTAATAAACGCGCGATTAAGTTAAAATTTGTTGTATTATATTTATAATTAATGACTATAAAATAGATCATTTTGTACTATTAATAAATCTCGAGAATTGTCAAATCCTGACCCTATAACGGTTATAAAATAGATTTCTTGTACCATCAATAAATCTTGAGGTTCATCATTCTTGACCCTATAACAACTATAAAACAAATCACTTTGTACTATAAATCTCGAGATTTGTCGTTCTCTGTAACGACATGTTCCCGTCGTTATGAAAAAGCCAATGAGGAAAGAATTTGGGCTTATAAACTACTTAGTAGTAACTTGAAAATTTCTCGCCTAGGCCAGACTTGGACGAAATCTGAGTCAGGTGAGGTCTAGGGAAATCTGGTAATGGATGGGGGATTTAATTATGAGTTTGATCACATGAGTGGATAGCCAAGACGTTAAGGAGCCTGTACGGCTTTACGAAATCGAATTCGGGCGAGTAGAACTCCCGAAACTGATCTTGGCGTGAAAGGGTAATTTAGAACGTCAAGGGTTGAAGGTGTGTTGCGAAATGGCAGCTTGGAACTCAAATTCCGAGTTTTTGTCTCCGTGCAAGCCGCTGTGGTGGGACAGTCGCGACTTAAATAGGAAAAAAATTCCAAAAACGTTATTTTCTGCAAAACTTCGTTCTTAAGAGCTAAGGGACGACCCATGGCAGTTTCTTGTCAGATTTCCACGAATTCTAGCGCTAAAGGTAAGATAATTACTCCCCTAATCCGTATTTCGATTCTTAGAACTTAGAATCCTTGTTAATTATTATTGGGGGAAGGTTTTGGCCTGAAGTTAATGGTGGGAAAAGCCCTAGGTGAGCATTAGGATCATGAGTTTGGCCTTGGGTTGATATTTTGTTATAATCTGGGTAAATTAGGCCTTGTTTATTGATCCTTGCATTAATTAATTATTTTAGACCAAGAACAAGCTGAAAGACTCCAGAAAGGGAAGGCTCAAGTATCTTAGAAGTGTTCAGGCTTGGTTTCGAGGTAGGTGATGGTTCGATTTCCTGTTGTGTGATATATGTCAGTTAATTATCACGACCCAGACCGCCGTGATTGGCACCCACTCTAACCCTCCGGTGGGAGAACCATTACTACAACCCAACTAAGCAACTTACAGAAACTAAAATATTTAAAGATACGAAAGCAGGCTTAAATGACGAATGAAATATGGAGTTCCCATAAACTCCGAAGGTTTAACAAAAACAACTAACATAATCATAGCGGAATTTCAACCCCTAGAACCTGAAAGTTATTGTACCAAAACTCTATAATTCAACAAGTCTAACAAAAAGGGGGTGCAACCCCGAAAACTAAACATAAGTAAAATGTCTAAACTTCTAGTCTGAGTCCGAAAAGAATGGACTAGACTAAGGATGAATCCAAGGTAGCCTAAAAGAACTGGCTCACCCTCGAATCCGGTCTCGGTCAATGATCTCCTAGCTGAGGTCTGTCAGTAGCCGCCTGAAGATGCCATGTACTCAACGAAGAAAGAGCAAGTGCAGTATCAGTACACGAAACCACGGTGTACTGGTAGGATCATGCGGCTACTCCGGTCAGCGAAATATAAGCAAGTAATTACAACACATTAAACACACATATACAAAATGCATAATTCAATTATCAATTTAGGAGCAACATGCAATTTCTCAATATCAATGACATGTAGATATGAACGTAATAATCATAAGTGGTCCTCTCATGGAACCCACACCCAAACTGTTAGTGTGTCGAAACGTGACACCCGATCTAGTATACATGTGTCGAAACGTGACACCCGATCCATTATATATGTCAGAACGTGACACCCGGTCCAATGTATGTATCGGAACGTGACATCCGGTCCAGTCAGCACAACCACAGTCACAATCACACCCATAATGAACAGTGCATATATTCACACAGTCAAGTAACATGTTCAGGGCATGTAATTATTCGCACATAATAATTTAATTAGATTCGATTAACATTTCCCTATTCACATACATGCATGCATACAATGAAGCAATTAACCGGCATATATCACATAACAGGAAATCGAACCATCACCTACCTTGAAACCAAGCCTGAAGACTCCTAAGACACGTGAGCCTTCCCTTTCTGGAGTTTTTCAGCTCGTTCTTGATCTAAAACAGGCAATTAACGCAAGGATCACTAAATAAGGTCCAATTTACCCGGATTGTAACCAAAATTATCAACCCAAGGCCAAACCCAAAATCCTAATGTTCAACTAGGACTTTTCCCACCATTAGCTTTAGGCCAAAACCCCTCCCCAACGATAATTACCCAAGATTCTAAGTTCTAAGAATCAAAAAGTAGATTAGGAAAGTAATTATCTTACCTTTAACGCTAGAATTCATGGAAATTTGTCAAGAAACTACCCTGGGTCGTCCCTTAGATCTTAAGAACGAAGTTTTCCAGAAAATAACGATTTTGTGGTTTTTCCCAGATTTAAGTCGCGACTGGCTTACCACAGCGGGCCCCATCCCGCCACAGCGGCCCCGCCCTGGCCGAATTAATCCCGCTCCAGCGGCTTGCACGGAGACAAAAACTCACAATTTGAGTTCCAAGCTCCCATTTCGCAACACACCTTCAAACCTTGACGTTCTAAAACTACCCTTTTACGCTAAGATTAGTTTCGGGAGTTCTACTCGCCCGAATTCGATTCTGTAAAGACGTACAGGCTCCTTAAAGTCTTGGATATCCACTCACATAATCAAAATCATAATTAAATTCCTCATCCATTACCGGATTTCCCTAGACCTCACCTGACTCAGATTTCATCCAAGTCTGGCCCAGGCGGGAAATTTCCAAGTTACTACTAAGAAGTTTTTTGGCCCAAATTTCTTCCCCATTGGCTTTTTCATAACGACGGGAACATGTCATTACAATAGATACCAATTTATCCATCACTCATCCCCGAGTGATAAGTAGGAGAACTGGCTAAGGCAAGAGTAGAGTAGTACCTGAATCGTCGAATAACTAGGGATATTTATCTCGCATGTCCTTCTAGGTCTCCCAAGTAGCTTCCTCAACCAGAAGATGCTTTCATTGAACTTTCATGGACTTTATCTCCTTGGTCCTCAGCTTTCGGATATCGCGATCAAGAATTGCAACCGGTTCCTCCTCATACTTAAGGTCTTTGTCTAATAAAACTGAGTCCCACTTTATGATTTAATCTCCGTCCCCATGTTACTTCTTCAACATGGAAACATGAAACACTGGATGGACCCCAGATAGTCTAGGTGGTAAAGTCAACCTATAAGCCACTGAACCTACACAATCAAGAATCTCAAATGGCCCGATGTATCGAGGACTAAGCTTGCCCTTCTTGCTGAATCTCATCACCCCCTTTATGGGTGACACTTTTAGAAGAACTTTGTTCACCAGCCTGAAATGTCATGTCCCTTACCTTACGGTCTGTATACTTTTTTTGTCTACTCTGGGCTGCTAAAAGATTAGCTTGGATGTTTTTTACCTTATCCTGAGCATCTTTCACCAAATCAACCCCCAAAGGTTTCACATCTCCAGCCTCAAACCACCCAATGGGTAATCTACATCCCCTCATATAAAGTGCCTCGAACGGTACCATGTCAATGCTGAAGTGGTAACTGTTATTATAGGAGAACTCACACAACGGTAGGAACTTATCACAATGCCCTCGAAAGTCAATCACACATGCCCTCAACATATCCTCTAACACTTGAATAGTTCTCTCTGACTGCCCGTCCGTCTGTGGATGAAAGGTTGTGCTAAAAGTGAGTTGAGTGCCCAACTGCTCATGCAATTTTCCCCAAAACTTGGATGTGAACTGCATACCGCGGTCCGAGATGATGGAAAGGGACACCCCATGCAACCTCACTATTTGCTTCACATAAACCTTAGCCAACTGCTGAGCATTATAGTCTACTCTGACTGGAATGAAATGGGCTGACTTAGTCAGTCTGTCAACCACCACCCAAATTGAGTCAAACTTCCCCAAGGTCTTGGGAAGACCAACCACGAAATCCATAGCTATCATTTTCCACATCCATTCAGGAATTGGCTTTCGCTGAAGCAAACCTGCAGGCCTTTGGTGCTCATATTTTACCTGCTGACAGTTTTGACACTTAGCCACAAACTCAACTATGTCTTTCTTTATGCTAGGCCACCAATAAAGTCGTTTCAAATCTCGGTACATCTTGATTACACCCGGATGAATGGCATACCGTGAACCATGGGATTCTGTCAACATCTTCTGAATCAAGTCATCCACTCGGGGAATATAAATTCTTCCCTTAAAACTGAGCACACCTCCCGCATCCAGAGCTGCCTCTTGTGCCTTGCAGACACTGTCTTCTTTCTGAGCTCATTCAAACTCTCATCCTTAAACTGCTTGGCCTTGATCTCCTCAATGAATGTGGGCCTAACCTCAATGTTGGCCACTACCCCACCTTTCTCTAAGATGCCCAACTGCATGAACTTAGACTCTAAGGTTTGAATCTCCTTGTCCAAAGATCGCTTGGACACACCCAAGTTAGCTAGACTACTCATACTCACCGTCTTCTGACTTAATGCGTTTGTCACCACGTTAGCCTTACCCGGATGATACTGGATGGTAACATCATAATCCTTAAGTAACTCCATCCACCTTCGCTGCCTCAGATTCAGGTCCTTCTGAGTGAATACATGTTGTAGACTATGATGGTCAATAAACACCTCACACTTGACACCATAAAGGTAATGCCGCCAGATCTTGAGGGCAAACACTACCGCTGCCAACTCCAAATCATGCGTCGGGTAGTTTCTCTCATGCACCTTCAGCTGCTGCGATGCATAAGCTATGACATCTATCATGTATCAACACAGCACCCAAGCCCGAATGTGAAGCATCACAATAAACAATGAAATCTTTACCTTTCACCGGCAGTGTCAGAATAAGTGTTGAGGTTAGAAGAGTCTTGAGCTTTTGGAAGCTCTCTTCACATTTGTCAGTCCACTCGAAAGGCACCTCTTTTTGGGTCAGCCTTGTCAAATGCGTGGCGATAAAAGTAAAATTTTTCACAAACCGTCGATAGTAGCTGGAGAGCCCCACGAAACTCCTAACTTCAGTCACAGAGCTAGGCCGGACCCAGTTCTTGACTGCTTCGATCTTTTGGGGATCTGCCATTACCCCTTCCTTTGAAACCAAATGCCCAAAAAAGGCAACTGAAGTCAACCAGAACTCACACTTGAAAATTTTTGCATACAACTTCTGTTTTCCAAGGACACCCAAAATAATACGAAGATGGTCGGCATGCTCTTCCTTACTCTTCAAATAAACCAAAATGTCATCAATAAAGACGATAACAAAAGAATCCAGGAATGGTTTGAACACACCATTCATCAAACTCATGAAGGTTGCAGGCGCATTGGTCAACCCAAACGACATCACTAAGAACTCATAGTGCCCATAGCGGGTCTTGAATGCCGTTTTAGGTACATCCTCATGTCTAATCTTTAACTGATGGTAATCAGACCTTAGGTAAATTTTAGAGAAAACTGATGCACCCTGCAACTGGTCAAAGAGATCATTTATTCGAGGCAACAAATACTTATTTCGAATGGTGACCCTATTCAACTGTCGGTAGTCTATGCACATCCTCATACTACCATCCTTCTTCTTAACAAACAAGACAGGAGCACCCCACGGGAAAGCACTATGACAGATGAAACCTTTATCAAGAAGCTCCTGGATTTGGGCTTTAAGCTTTCTCAATTCTGCTGGAGCCATGCGATAAGGAGGAATGGAGATGGGGCAAGTGCCCAGCTCCAAGTCAATACAGAAATCTATATCCCTTTCCGGAGGCATACCAGGCAAATCAGTAGGAAACACTTCCTTGAATTCAGACACTATAGGAATAGACTCAATAGAGGGAGACTCAACATCAACATCCCGAATATGTGCTAAATACGCCAAACACCCCTGCCCCACCAGTTTCCTAGCCCGAATGAAAGATATGACCTTAGCTGGCTTAGACTTGTACACCCCTTTCCACTCTAACTTTTTCCTACCCGGGATCTCTAGAGTCACAGACTTAGCATTACAATTAAGCACATCATAATAGGGGCACAACCAAGTCATGCCTAAGATTATATCAAAGTCAGTCATATCCAGAATAACCGAATCAGCCCAAGTCTGAAAAATCATAAACAGAACAGGACAAACACGATATACATGGGTGACTATGACAGGCTCTCCAACTGGGGTAGAAACATGGATGAGAGCATCAAGCACATCACAAGCCGCATCAAATCCCAAGGCAAACTGAACTGACACATATGAGTAAGTAGAACCCGGATCAAACAAAACAGTAGTCATCCGATCACAGACAAGAATAGTACATGTGATCACTGCATCAGACTCCTCAGGCTCGGTCTTTCCCGGAAAGGCATAAAACTGAGCCCTGTTATCTTGACGGATAACCTCCTTGCCTGGCTGCACTGCTCCTCTACCGGCATTACCAATTCCCCGACCTCCATGGCCTCGCTGATTCCCTCCTCGCCCACCTTGTGGACGTCCTCTGCCATTACTACCGCTGCCCGCGGGTACCACTGCTCTAGTCTGCTGCTACACAGGGTCAGACAGGCGCGGATAAGGACAATCTCTTCTCATATCCCCAGGTTCTCCACAATTGTAACAACTGCGGTCAAAAGACGGCCTGCTGCCAGACGAAGGTGCGGCTCCCTAACTATCCTGAATAGAACTCTGCTGTGAAGTTCCCGAGTAAATACCTATAGAAGCGGGCATGGCTAACTGAATTAGCCGGGCTGCAAGTGTCGGCCTACCTGAACCTCTGGAGTAGGAACCATGAAAATTACCTGTGTTTTTAGGCTTCTTAGCCAAAGCCTTGTCTTGCCCGTCACGTCGAACTCCTTCCACTTTCTTCACAAAGTCGATCACCTCATTAAAACTTTTACCTGCAGAGGTCATGTGAACAAACAATACCTTTAATTCGGGGTTCAATCCCTTGACGAACAGACAGATCCTCTCCTCTTCTGTAGTCACCAACTGTGTAGCATATCTAGACAAGGCATGGAATTTAGCCTCATAAGCAGCTACAGTCATACCACCCTGCTCCAAGGCCATGAACTCATCCTTCTTGCGATCTCTCAAAGTCCGGGGCACATATTTCTCCAGAAACAAAGCAAGGAACTGCGTCCAAGTGAGTGGGGGCAAGACTGCCGATCTGCATTCCACATAGGCCCTCCACCACTGCTTAGCCTCACCTTAAAGTTGGAAAGTCACGAACTCTACCCCATGCTGGTGTACAATGCCTAACTTGTGAAGCCTCTCATAGCAATCCAGAATGAACTCATACGCATCCTCACTCTCAGAACCATGGAACACCGGCGACTTCAGCTTCAGAAACTTAGTCAACATCTCATGCTTAGTACCAGTAATCATAGGACACAATAGGGGACGGAAAAAAGCATCAGTGTCTAATGTTCCACCCACCTTGAGAACAGTAGCAGCAATGGGGTGGTTACCGGAGGTTGAACAACTTGCACTGTGGGAAGGACTCCAGGGCTGACCAATCCCTTCATAAAAGTCATGATCTGCTGAGCTAACACTGGGTCTAAGGGAGGAAGAACTGTAGTCTCAGCCTGTGCATCCTCCTCTGGTCCAACATTCTCCTCGTCTTCGATCTCCACATTCTCTTCCACCTCTTCTTGGGGTGTAGGAGGGGCCTCTTCCCTGGGAACATTCTCAACTGGGGCTCCACCCCTTCCTTGGCCTCTGCCCTTTCCTCTTTCTATACCCCTGCCTCGACCACGGCCTCTTACCGCGGGCTCCTCTACTGGCTCATTGATAGGAGTTACGGGCCTAACGCCGTTGTATCGCGTGTTAACCATCTGCGGACCGAAGAGTGAAAGAGATTAGAAACCAATTTGGATCACCAGATACCAATTGGAATCAAGTCATAGCACGAAAGAAGAAGAAGACAGAGAGATTTCCTAAAGTCTTGTAGTCTCTCAAAGAAAAGTAGAGACGTCTCCGTACCGTTCCGCCAGACTCTACTAGACTCGTTTTGGTACAATGAGATCAACGAACCTAGGGCTCTAATACCAACTTTGTCACGATCCAGACCACCGTGATTGACACCCACACTAACCCTCCGGTGGGAGAACCATTACTACAACCCGACTAAGCAACTTAAAGAAACTAAAACATTTAAAGATACGGAAGCAGGTTTAAATGACGAATGAAATATGGAGTTCCCATAAACTCCGAAGGTTTAACAAAAACAACTAACATAATCATCGCGGAAATTCAACCCCTAGAACCTGAAAGTCATTGTACCAAAACTCTACAATTCAACAAGTCTAAGAAAAAGGGGGTGCAACCCCGAAAACTAAACATAAGTAAAATGTCTGGACTTCTAGTTTGATTCCGAAAAGAATGGACTAGACTATGGATGAATCCAAGGTAGCCTGAAAAAATTGGCTCACCCTCGAATCGGGTCTCGGTCAATGATCTCCTAGCTGAGGTCTGTCAGTAGCCGCCTGAAGATGCCCTGTACTCAACAAAGAAAGAGCAAGTGCAGTATCAGTACACGAAACTACGGTGTACTGGTAGGATCACGCGGCTACTCCGGTCAGTGAAATATAAGCAAGTAATTACAACATAGTAAACACACATACACAATGCATAATTCAATTATCAATTTAGGAGCAACATGCAATTCCCAATATCAATGTCAGGTAGATATGAACGTAATAATCACAAGTGGTCCTCTCTTGAAACCCACACCCAAACTGTTAGTTTGTCGGAACGTGACACCCGATCCAATATACATGTATCGAAACGTGACACCCGATCCATTATATGTGTCGGAACGTGACACCCGGTCCAATGTATGTGTCGGAACGTGACATCCGGTCCAGTCAACACAACCACAGTCACAATCACACCCATAATGAACAGTGCATATAGTCACACAGTTAAGTAACAGGTTCATGGGATGTAATTATTCGCACATAATCATTTCATTAGATTCGATTCACATTTTCCTATTCACATACATGCATGCATACAATGAAGCAATTAACTGGGATATATCACATAACATGAAATCGAACCATCACCTACCTTGAAACCAAGCCTGAATACTCCTAAGACACGTGAGCGTTCCCTTTCCGGAGTCTTTCAACTCGTTCTTGATCTAAAATAAGCAATTAACGCAAGGATCACTAAACAAGGTCCAATTTACCCGAATTATAACCAAAATTATCAACCCAAGGCCAAACCCAAGATCCTAATGTTCAACTAGGGATTTTCCCACCATTAGTTTCACGCCAAAACCCTTCCCCAACGATAATTACCCAAAATTCTAAGTTCTAAGAATCGAAAAATGGATTAGGGAAGTAATTATCTTACCTTTAGGGCTAGAATTTGTGGAAATCTGTCAAAAAACTGTCCTGGGTCGTCCCTTAGCTCTTAAGAACGAAGTTTTGCAGAAAATAATGATTTTGGGGTTTTTCCCCGATTTTAGTTGCGACTGGCCCGCCACAGCGGGCCCGCCCTAGCGGTATTAATTCCGCCCCAGCGGCTTGCACGGAGACAGAAACTCGAAATTTGAGTTCCAAGCTCCCATTTCGCAACACACCTTCAAACTTTGACGTTCTAAAACTACCCTTTCACGTCAAGATCAGTTTCAGGAGTTTTACTAGCCCGAATTCGATTCCGTAAAGCCGTACATGCTCCTTAACGTCTTGGCTATCCACTCACGTGATCAAACTCATAATTAAATCCCCCATCCACTACCGGATTGCCCTAGATCTCACCTGACTCAGATTTCGTCTAAGTCTGGCCTAGGCGGGAAATTTCCAAGTTACTACTCAGAAGTTTTCTGGCCCAAATTCTTTCCCCATTGGCTTTTCTATAACGACGGGAACAAGTCGTTACACCTATAACATCGATAAAATAGATCACTTAATTGTACTCTCCATAAAAATTAAGATTCGTCGTTCTTGAACCTATAATGGTTATACAATATATCACTTTGTACTATTAATAAAACTCAAGATTCGTCGCTCATGATCCTATAATGGCTATAAAGTAGATTAATTTATACTATTCATAAAAATTGAGATTCGTCGCTGATCCTATAATGACTATAAAATAAATCACTTTATACAATCAATAAAAATTGAGATCCGCCATTGCCCTATAACGACTATCAAAATAGATCACTTTATACTATTCATAAAAATTGAGATTCATCGGTGGCCCTATAACGACTATAAAATAAATCACTTTATACTATTCATAATAATCGAGATTCGCCGTTGACCCTACAATGATTGTAAAATCGATCACTTTATACTGTCCATAAAAATTGAGATTTGACGTTGACCCTCTAAAGTCTAACGATTACAAAATAAATTACTTTACACTATCCATAAAAGTCAAGATTCATCGTTGACCCTATAACGACTATAAAATAAATCACTTTATACTATTCAAAAAAATCGAGATTCGCCGTTGACCCTATAATGATTGTAAAATCGATGACTCTATACAGTCCATAAAAATTGAGATTGGACGTTGACCCTCTTATGGCTATAAAATAAACCACTTTATACTATCCATAAAGTCAAGATTCGCTGTTGACCCTATATTGACTATAAAATAAATCACTTTATACTATTCATAAAAATTGAGAGTCGTCATTGACCGTATAATAACGTCAAAATTGAGATTCGCCGTTGACCCTATAACGACTATCAAAATAGATTAGTTTATACTATTCATAAATTTTGAGTGTCATCGTTGACCCTGTAACAGTTACAAAATAAGTCACTTATACTATCCATAAAAGTCGAGCTTCGTTAACCCTATAACGACTGTCAAAATAGATCAATTTATTCTATTCATAAAAATTGAGAGTCGTCGTTGACCATATAACGATTATAAAATAAATCACTTTATACCACCCATACAAAATTGAGATTCATCGTTGACCTTAAATAGACCATTTTATACTGATCATAAAAATTGAGAGTCATCATTGACCATATAACAATTATAAAATAAATCAATTCATACCATCCATAAAAATCAAGATCCGTCGTTGACCCTTTTACAGCTGTAATATAGGCTACTTTATACTATTCATAAAAATCGAAAGTCGTCATTGATCCTATAACGTCTATAAAATAAATCACTTTTTACCATCCATAAAAATCAAAATTTGTCGTTTCTGATCATATATCACCTGTAAAATAGTTCACTATATACCATTCATAAAAATTGAGATTTATCATTGACCAGATAACGGTTATAAAATAAAACACTTTATACTATCCATAAAAATCAAGCTCCGCCGTCTCTAACCCTAAAAGCGGCTATAAAAAAAGCACTTTATACTATATTTAAAGCTTGAGATTCATCATTTCCGACCCTGCTTCACCTTAATTGTTTTCTCTATTCTTTTTCTCGTAAGAAGTGGAGAGAACAAAGAAAGTGAGGCTATTTCCCAATCCAAGTAAAACAAGGAGAAAAATTAGAACCAAACTTTTCAGCTTTCTCTGTTCACTGTTTACCTCTCTGTTTGCTCTGTTTTTCTACCTATACGTACAAATTATATACATATACATACGCCCTTTTTCTCGTACTATCCATCCCTTCTTCCCCACCCACCCCCTCAAACACACACCCACAGAGTTTCGCAGTTTTTTATCAGTTGTCGGGTCACTCTGTTCTTCTCTGCTTACTTTTTTTTTCTTCTCTTTTTCCAATGCAAAAACGGGTTTCATGCCCGGTGACCCAATCGGGACATGGGTTTCACCGGAATTCGCCGGAATTTTCAAAACGAAAAATACCCAATTTCACAATCCAACTCCGGGCAACTCCGGTGAACTGGAAACTGAACCGGCAACACCTGAACAACTTGATAGCAAAATTACCCTTCACCCCAGAAAACCCATCAATTGTAGACTCAAGTTTTATCGTCGGAACCCTATCGTATGTTGAATGGTATCAAACATTAGAAGTTATGGTGAAGTTATGGGAGTTAAGGTTAAGTGGTGGGCATTGTTATAATCCAATTTTAAAAGCAAAAGTTGAACTTCCATCTGATAGAGAAGAGTTGAATGAGAGATTAAAAGGGGTTTTCTTGGAGAAATTGAATAGGTTAATCAATGGGGTTTTAGTACAAAAATGGCAGAAAAATTTGGGTTTTGTGATTGATGAGATTGAGAAAATTTCTATGTTGTTGAAGAAACCAAACAAGGTTGGAGTTTACCAAGAGCTATGGAAGAAGAAAAAGGGTATTGAAGGTGAAAGAGATTTGATATCATTAAGGATTGATGAATTCAAGAATGGGATTAAATGTATCATTGATTATTTGGAGGATTTGAAGAATTATGAGGATTTTAAGGTGTTTAATTTTGGTGAACGGATTGATTGGAATATAATTCATTTTATCATGATGAGAGAATGTAGAAGGCTTGATGATGGATTACCAATTTATGGTTTTAGGCAGCAGATTCTTCAACAAATTCTTTCTCAACAGGTATAATTCACTATCACTTACCAATTTTTGTTTGATCTTTTATTTACTGATGATAACTAGCTTACCATAGATGTTGAGATTATAAAATTTATTTCAGATATCATGTTCCAAAATGACTTAACTTCAAAAGGGTAAATTTTTATGTTTCGAGTTTCAACTTCAAAATCTACGACCAAACGGAACCCTTGAGTCAAGGTTTTTGCTTTGGTAAAAGGATAACAAGCTTATTATAGATTTTGAATATCGAAAAAATTGTTTTAAATATCAAGTTCCAAAAATTACAACTTCAAAAACTTAAATTTCAAGTTTCAACTTCAAAATCGATGGCTAAACGGGAGCTCAGTATGAGTTAGTCTTGTGATTCTTTTAACTTGTAATGGATTAATGAGCTTAAATATTTTGTCTGCAAGTAGTTGCAATACATTTTGCTAGTAATCCTGTATGCATTTTAAAGTATTACAGTAACAATTATGCTGATTTCCCCCCTTATGGATAGACATATACCAATTGAAATTACAGCTATTTTCACTTGTCCGGAAAAAGTTTGCAGTTAATTTTTTTTTTAAAATGCACTTGAACATTTTTTTTGAAATCTAGTACTGATAAAAAGACTTGTCTTTTTCGCCATGAATCCTCGTAACCACGGAAGCAACTTTAACTTTGAGTCGAGGCTTTTACCCGCTTCTTGGTAAAAGGGTAACAAGCTTAAATATTAGCATTTACTTGTAAAAAGATGGATAAGTGAGCTTAAATATTTTTTCTTCAAGTCTTTGCAATACAATTTGCTAATACTCACGTACATTTTATTAGTAGTACTGGTATAGTAACAATTATACTGTTTTTTTCCTTCTATATAGATATATACCAATTGAAATCGCCGCTATTATTACTTATCTTGCAGCTTCTGTTGATTTTTGTAAAAACTTTACTTGAACATTTGGTGAAGGAGTTTTAAATTGCTTTTACTGATTAAGAGGAGCTAAACCTTGTCCTTAGATGATTTTATCTTGTTGTTTGCAGGTGCTAGAAGAATCCCCCCCTTGTATTATTGTTCTTAATTTAGTAATTTGATTATATCTTCATTAAAAAAGTAATTTGAGTATACAAATATGTTATTCATAATTGACTTTTCAACAGTGGATGATTTTGATTATGAGCTTTTGTGTCTGTTTGTATGCATCCTTGGTGATTTGAATGGGATGATATCTCTTTTTTAGGGGCTCCATGTGATGTGATTAAATTTTTTTGATGGTTATGTTTTAGGTGACTGTTTTGGTTGGGGAGACTGGATCAGGAAAGAGTACACAATTAGTGCAATTCCTTGCTGATTCAGGAATAGCTGGCAATGGTTCTATAGTTTGCACTCAGCCTCGAAAACTTGCTGCCAACTCTTTAGCAAGTAGGGTTAGAGAGGAAAGCCAGGGGTGCTATGATGATTGTTCGATCTCCTGTAATCCACCACATTCATCCTGTCAGCAGTTTGATTCAAAGGTGATTTTTATGACAGATCACTGCCTATTACAGCACTATATGGGCGACAAGACGTTGTCCAACATTTCATGCATCATAGTCGATGAGGCACATGAAAGAAGCCTTAACACCGATCTTCTTTTAGCGTTGATTAAGAAACTACTTCATCAGAGGTTTGATCTGAGGCTTATTATTATGTCTGCCACAGTTGATGCAAACCAGCTTGCAGGCTACTTCTTTGGTTGTGGAACTTTCCATGTGGCTGGTCGGACTTTTCCGGTTAATATAAAGTATGTTCCCTGTGAAGATGATGCCCATCATGCTGTAGGTGCAATTGCCTCTTATGTCCACGATGTTATCAAGATGGTGACTGAGATCGATAGAACTGAGGGAGCGGGGGATATTTTAGCCTTCTTGACATCTCAGAGTGAAGTTGAGTGGGCTTGTGAGCAGTTTAAAGCACCACTGGCCATTGCTTTACCTTTGCATGGCAAGTTATCCTATGATGACCAAAACCGAGTGTTTCTCTCCTATCCAGGGAAGAGAAAGGTTATATTCACCACCAATCTAGCTGAGACATCACTGACAATCCCCGGTGTCAAATATGTTGTTGATTCTGGCATGGTTAAAGAAAGCAGGTTTGAACCTGGCTCTGGCATGAATATTCTCAGGATATGCAGTGTGAGCCAAAGTTCTGCTAACCAAAGAGCCGGTCGTGCAGGGAGAACTGAACCTGGAAAGTGTTTCAGGCTGTACTCTCAAAGTGATTTTGAGGATATGCCTCGTCATCAGGAACCTGAAATTCGGAAAGTTCATCTTGGTGTTGCAGTGCTGAGAATTCTTGCTTTAGGTATCAAGAATGTGCAGGATTTTGATTTTGTTGATGCACCGAACCCCAAAGCTATTGAGATGGCCACCCGAAATCTGGTTCAACTAGGAGCTGTTACACAAAGAGATGATGCATCATATGCATTAACTGCAGAAGGACTAAAACTGGTGAAGTTGGGTATTGAACCTCGGTTGGGAAAAATGATCCTCAGTTGCATTGATCAACGTTTGGGTAAAGAGGGTATTGTGCTTGCTGCCGTTATGGCAAATTCCAGCAGCATTTTCTGTAGGGTCGGTTCTGAAGGAGACAAGCTAAAATCTGATTGCCGCAAGGTGCAATTTTGCCATCCAAGTGGGGACCTCTTTACTTTACTATCTGTTTACAGGGAATGGGAGATTGTGCCTAGGGAAAAGAAGAATAGCTGGTGTTGGGATAATAGTATCAATGCCAAATCCATGAGAAGATGCCATGAGACTGTGCTGGAAATGGAAGCCTGTCTTCAGAATGAGCTAAATATGATCTTAGCCAGTTACTGGCGCTGGCAACCTCAAGTGCATAACAAGTGTGACGAAGTATTGCAAAGTATAATTCTTTCTTCACTTGCGGAAAATGTTGCTGTGTACTCAGGTTATGATCAGCTTGGTTATGAGATTGCGCTAACTGGGAAGTGTGTCCAACTACATCCTTCCTGTTCGCTTTTGAATTTCGGCCAACGACCGCGTTGGGTAGTCTTTGGGGATGTCCTTGCATCAGCTAACGAGTATCTGGTCTGTGTTACTGCATTTGAGTTTAGTTCTCTTGTTAGCCTCACTCCTGCTCCTTTGTTTGATTTTCTGAAGATGGACGCACAAAAGTTAGAAAAGAAGGTTTTGACAGGCTTTGGAGTTGTGCTACTCAAAAGATTTTGTGGAAAATCTAACAGTAGCATTAATAATCTTGTCTCGCGCATTAGAACTTCTTATAAGGATGAAAGGATAGGCATTCGAGTTAATGTTGATGAGAATGAGGTTCTTTTATATGCTTCTTCGAGAGACATGGAGAGTGTTACATTCCAGGTAAATGATGCTCTAGAGTATGAAAGTAAGCTGTTGCGGAACGAATGCTTAGAGAAATGTCTATTCAATGGAGGATCAGCAGCTTCAGCCTCTGTTGCTCTCTTTGGAGCTGGTGCTGTGATAAAGCATTTGGAGCTTGAGAAGAGATGTTTGACTGTGGACATATTTCCTTCAAATGGAAATGCCATTGATGACAAGGAATTGCTGATGTGTTTGGAGAGAGCCACATCTGGTAATATTTGTATGGTGCACAAGTACTCTGGAATGGGCCAGGACAAAGAGGAGAAGAAGTGGGGCACAGTAAAATTTCTTACCCCTGATGCTGCAGAACAGGCTACATTCTTAAATAAAGTGGAATTTAATGGTGGCTTTCTGAAAATGGTTCCATCCAGGAGCATACACAGTAGTGATCAAAAGATGTTTCGCTCAGTTCTCAAAGCTAAAGTTTCTTGGCCTCGTAGGTACAGTAAAGGAGTAGGCTTTCTGAGATGCGACCCTATGGATGTTCCTTTAATATTAGATGACATCTCTGATCTCATGATTGGTGGAAATGTCATCCGTTGTCAGGCAAGCGATAAGAACCCTAACAACATAGTCATTGCTAGACTTGATAGGGACATTGCTGAGACAGAGATACTTGAGGTGTTAAGGGCAACAACAAATAGGAGAATTCTGGATTTCTTCTTGGTGAGAGGAGATTCTGTAGAAAATCCTCCCATAGCTACTTGTGAAGAAGCACTTCGGAAAGAAATATCTCCCTTCATGCCTAAAAAGGTTCCGTTTGTTAACTCTGTTCGTGTCCAGGTCTTCCAGCCAAAGCTAACTGAGTATTTCGCAAAAGCAGCTATAATATTTGATGGATCTCTTCATCTTGAAGCAGCCAAGGCCTTGGAGCAAATCGACGGCATGGTTTTGCCTGGATGCCTTCCCTGGCAGAAAATAAGATGTGAGCGACTGTTTCACAGCTCTGTTTCCTGTCCTGCAGCAGTTTATCATGTCATCAGGAACCAGCTGGATTCTTTACTTGCTAGCCTCCGCCGAAGAAAGGGTATCTTGTGCTTACTTATTTTTATATATCTTCTTTACAACTATGTCTGTGTCAAACTAGGTTGCTTAAGTGAAGTGCCGGATTTTGTTTTAAACTGAACCCGAAATGTTCTGGTTTATATGCTCGGTTTGTTGGCTACTTTATATATTGTTGTTCACATTCCTATAGCACTATTTTAAATCTTATTTGTGGTGCTCAGATTGTTGGTTGATGTGAAACTCTGTTGTCTTTTATCTCGAAAATTCTCCAAAGAGAAAAGATGGGATTGTTGAATTATGCTCTCTATTTTTGTGTTGGTTGATTGGGGGAGGAGAAAAATTAGAGAATCCAAAAGGGTTAGTGAGGGGATTCTTCTGCAACCTTTCGTGTCTCTTCAACGTTATTTATAGTTTAAGAAGTGACTCTTATTTCAGAAGAAAAAAATTTTCAGTAGTCGGATATGGATTTATTTAATTGGTAGCTGAGTGAAACTTGTGATTGTTTTGCAGTTGGGAAATGCGAGCTACAGATAAATGATAACGGTTCCTGTACAGTTAGGATATCTGCCACTGCCACCAAAGTTGTGGCAGATTTGAGAAGGCCACTGGAGCAACTTATGAAAGGCAAGATTGTAGATCACGTGGACATTACTCCGAAGGTTGTTCAACTTCTGTTCTCTCGAGAAGGAAGCAACATTATGAGGACAATTCAACGGGAGACAGGAACCTATATTTATTTTGACAAGCATAGCTTGCTTGTTAGTGTCTTTGGTTCTTTAGACAATGTTGATAGGGCTCAACAGAGATTTATTGATTCCCTTCTGGCGCTACATGAAAATAAACAACTTGAGGTGCATCTTCGTGGAGGACTTTTGCCTCATGATCTGATGAAAAGAGTTGTTCAGACATTTGGACCAGACCTTAGTGCGCTTAAAGAAAAGGTGCCTGGGGCAGAGTTCTCTCTGAACACAAAGCGCCATTGCATCTATATCAATGGTACTAAAGATATGAAGCAAAGCGTTGAGGACATAATCTCTGAAATTGCTCAAAGAAGTTTTCCAACTCAAACGACAGGAGATGATGCTGACTGTCCTGTTTGCTTGTGTGAACTGGAGGATCCTTATAAACTTGAAGCTTGCTGCCATGTATTCTGTCGGACATGCTTGCTAGAGCAGTGTGAGTCTGCAATCAAAAGCCGGGAAGGTTTCCCCATGTGCTGTCTTCATCAAGGTTGTGCGGAACCCATCTTGCTTCCTGATTTGAAGTCTCTATTGTCAATTGAGAAGTTGGAAGAACTTTTCAGGGCTTCCTTGGGGGCTTTTGTGGCAGCCAATGGGGGTACCTACCGCTTTTGCCCCTCACCAGACTGCCCTTCAGTTTATCGCATTGCAGATCCCGATATGGTTGGTGCACCTTTTGCCTGTGGTGCATGCTATGTGGAGACATGTACGAGTTGCCACCTGGAGTATCATCCTTACCTCTCATGTGAGACGTACCAGAAGGTTAAAGACGACCCAGATTGCTCTCTAGAGGAATGGTCCAAGGGGAAAGACAATGTAAAGAAATGTCCCGTTTGCAGATTTACAATTGAGAAGGTGGATGGCTGCAATCATATCGAGTGTAAGTGTGGGAAACATGTTTGCTGGGTTTGCTTGCTCTTCTTTGACACCAGTGATAATTGCTATGATCATTTGAGGTCTGTTCACCGGTCCATTACATGAGAAATAGGGAACCATAGTTTATGTAAGCGTGTTTATGTAAAAAATTCGCACCGAGTATGTAAGCAAGAGCTTTTAATGTCTATACATATCTATGTTTGTGTCTTCAAAACCCTTTTCTTGTCTATAGTTAAATGTCTCTATTACAAATTATACAAAGTTTCTGTCTAATTTTGTGGCATTTGGTTAATTCTGTATATACAACATGACTGATGAAGCTAACCTTCTCAACTGCAAAACAAAGTGGATGTGAGAAGGAAAAGCAATTCAGAATATGAGAAAAAAGAAACAAAAAGATGAACAAGTCTGGCATAGCCCAAGCCAATGACACGTATTGACTGCTTTGGTATCGTGTGCCTTTTTGACGACCCGTCCTCCGTCAAAGGAGGTATCTGTAACCAATTGCAGCTATACCTAAACAGAAAGCAACTGCTATGAACCATGTTACACCATTTGTACCATTTTCATCTTCTTTTGTTCTGTTCCATTTATCAACATGTTCATATTGCTGCTGCTGCTGCTGTTTTTGTGTTTTTAACTGCAGGAGTTGTAGCTCAAGAACTTTGATCCAGTTCCTATAAGCAAGAGCTCGTGCTGATTCATCCAACATCAAATTCGAAAGAGCTTCCTTCTCCTTCTGCAATGCCAGGTACTTCCTCTCTGCCTCTCTTGCTCGTGTCTGTGATCTTCTCAACGCCTTTAGAACCTCCAACCTATCACTCCCTAGTTCTTGTTTAATCTCGACATTCGCCTCCTTAACATTATCATCATGCATATCAGGACCAGAAAACACCTTGAGAGGTGGAGGCAAGTCACAATTCTGCACAAGAAAATCAAGACTTGATTTTTGTTTTTGGCCAAACACATAATTCATCTCATCTTTGTTGATCATCAACCCCATAGGACTTAACTTTTGGTTATTCATCAACCATCCTGCCATCATCCCAAATTCTTGAATTTTTTTTGGCTAAATTTGCAAAAAAATTGATGAAATATGTCAAGAATTCAAAGAAAGTTGGTTGATGGTAGTTGTTGGATATAAGGGAAGTTTGTCAAAATGATCAAAGGTTTTTGATTGGTTGATAGGATTAGTGGGACCCACATTTCTGATGAAGTGGCACTATCTGGTTGGTTTGATAACGTTTTAGTTTTCTAACATATATATAATAAGATGCGTGTAAGCATAGATTGGTTGGTTGGGGGTGGGGGTGGGGGTGGGGGGGTGTGGGGAGGAAGAAATTCTTTGCCTCTGATTATAAGCAAAGATTATATTAAAAAAATATTAAGAGTCAATATATTCCATTTGCTTTGGGGAAAAAAATAGATTCTATTTGTCTTTTATTAATAATAATTCATAGAAAGACAAATTGAAAGTTATAGGATTATGAATAGGTCTCGACAGGGTATTGTGTTCTTGTGAAAACAGAGAAGTTGTTTTCGATGGATCTTCAACTCAAGTAACATCGAAGATGAAAGAATATGGAAAGTTATAGGATTATGAAATAGTTCTCGACAGGGTATTATTGTGTCTGCAGTCTTATTCCTATCTTTTGAGGATAGAGAAGCTATATAGGATTATAAAAAAATAGAGAAAAGAAAATGACAATGTAATTACTTTTTTTTATTTGGTCCTTCTTGTTTTTTTTTTTCTCGTTTGGACACGCTCATTAAGAAAATGATTTTCGAAAAATCTTTCAGAAAGTTGTGTAAATAAATCATTTATATTGAAATAAAGGTAGATTATATCTATTTAAAAAAGAAAATATTTAAAATAACAAATGTCTTCTTTGTTCTTTTTAAAGTAACAATTATTAATTTAGACTTAATTTGTTTGATTAATTAAACGACAAAGATAGTATGGAGTAATATAAATTAAGTTTGTGAAATAAAGTATGTTACTAGAAAAATAATATAACGTATCGAGCCGCACCGGCAATGTTGTGTGATGGCTTAGTTGATCGAGCTGAGATCGGACTTCATGTTATTAATTATTCGGTGACAAGTGTAATGTGATGTTTCGTGTGACTTTTAAATGTGATTTATCGTTCGTGGGCATGATTGAAAACATTTGGGATAGGCCTATTTACAAAGGAGATATTGTCAAAAAATTTAATTTTTCTGAATCGTATATACTTTCTTGATTTCGGTATGATTTTTTGTAAAGTCGTATACTTCTTAAGGAATTTTTTTGCCATGATTTGAAATCAGATTGATTTAGAATTAAGAATTTGTTTGACCATTCAATTTAGATCTCAAAAATTGTATTTTTTTCTTACCGACTTATGTAATCTCTTGATGAATACTTATTAATTTATCTGAAAAAAATAATAATTAATTTGTGTTGGTGCATATTTAAAATTCACTAATACTATATTAAAATAGTAATTACACAATTGATGTGTATAACTCATTCATTCTTAAATATTATTGTATGTGTGGCTTAATGAAGGGGTAACTTTTTGTTAGAAGCCGTTTTTTCAATTGATCGTGATGTCTGAACAAACTTTTACGCATTTCGATTAATACTTTATATAATTACTTAATAATAATAAATATATATAATAAAATCTCTTGATTTGCTAAAATGGAAATGGGAGGCTAAAAGATTTGAGCACTTGAGAAATCAGACGATTAAAAAAGTTTAAGGCCACATTTGGACATTTTCCAAGGATTAAAAAGTAGATAACCTACCATATAAATGGTCCAAAGATTTAATTTAAAATTAAGAAAGATTACCTACTTTATCACATGAGATTAACTAAAGCTTTGAACAATTCACATCTTCACACAAAGTTATCCATGGTTAAATTTTTAAAAAATAAATGAAGGTGATAATCTACCACATTTTAAGTTTTTTTTTTTTTTTTTATGACAAGGAAATTCGTAATCGCTATACTTTGAGTGTACATATAATAAATTTAGTTGTTACACATTATATCTAATGGAACTCTTTAACATTTCCCTCATTAATTTTGCTTAACTATCTTCCTAATGGGTGATGGTATTCCATATTCACATCCTTCTACAATAATAATATTATTCGATATCGTTTCATCAAAAACTTTTAATATATATATATAAATGAAAATAATATACCATCAATTTATGATTTATAAATAACAATTGAATTTGTATTTAAGGATTAAAGGTACACAAATTATAATGACCATATATTATTTTATATTTTTATGGCAAACAACTTGCTAAATGCTAATGTAATTGAAAACTCGTTCATAAGTTACCTAACTTAAATTTCTCTTTTCATATTAGCAAATCTTTTTATGTCTATAATCTTCATTTGTCAAAAATCTACGCATTCATTTGTCTTTCAACTTTCAATAATTGTCCTTAGAGGATGGAATTAAATGTCTATTATTCGAATAAAAATTACGTGGATAAGAAAATATATACTAGTTAATTAGCTAATATAGTTATAATTTTTATTAATTATCACTCGTAATTTAATTTTAGCTATAATTACGTCACCTCTCTCCTCTCTTCCTCTCTCTCGCCCCTCTCCTCTTTTATACATATACAAATACAAATTACACATATACAATTATCTAACAGATATACATATACAATTCGCTTCTCTCCACTCTCCTATCTCTCTCACTCGCCTCTCTCCTCCCTCAAACATATAACTACAAATTATAATTAGCAAATTATAGTCATAGAACCTAACTATAATTTTTACTAGTTGTCATCCTTATTTATACTCCATAATTCTGCGGTGAGACTTGAGGTAGGTTTCATCTTACACGTGTAGTAACACTTACGTTGTGTATAACAAGATATACACAAACCAAAAAAAAAAACTCAAATCAATTTTGTTTGTTTTTTTCCACTTTAGTGATCTCTTGGACTTTTATGTAATGTATGGCCCCACAATTTCTTTTTTTAATTAACGCGTATAGCACGTTAAAAGTCTTCATTGACTTATCACAAATACTCCAAAATATAGAAATTTCTAGTAAATTTCCCCTTAATTAATTCCTTCAATCCTCAACCAAAAAAAATAAAAACCAAAGTGAAAAATCTTAGCAAATCTTAGTGTACATGAGATGTAGCAGTGTAGGAAATGAAATTCAAGAAAAAAGATTCTTGTTTTTACACTAAGATACTCTATTCATCTTCCTATGAAAATCCAAGAAAAAAGGTACCATTTTTTTTCATAGTTTCTTGAAAATCTTAAGGTATTGTAGAATCCAAGAAAAGGGTCATCAAATTCTTGAAAAAAAAAAATCATAGTTTCTTGAAAATTTTAAGGTAACATCATATTCTTGTTACCTTAAAAGGTGTTGTTGTGTTGATGTTCCTTGTTATTTGATTTGATGGCTTTTTTGAATAGAAAGATGTTAGAAGAACATCTATTTGATATACAAAAAAGTGTTAAATGTTTGAGTTGTACATCATATGTTTGTACAAATGATTGTAATGGTGATGATATATATGTTCCTAGTGATGGTCCATTTTTTCCTCCTCCTCCTCCTCCTCCTCCTCCTCCTCATGTGACAAGTGAAAAATATCATATGCCCTTTTATTTTATCATAATGCTTTGTGTGTTTGGGGCTTTTTTTATGTTCATATGTTATATGATTATACTTAAGAGGAATAGGTCAAATTCAAGATCAATTAGGAGAAATAATGTTTCACAATTTGATGAAACTAGAGATGATTTTGTTATAGATGAGAATTTGGGGCCAATTTTGGATCATCCGATTTGGTATATTCGCACCGTGGGACTTGGACAAGATGTTATTGATTCGATTTCGGTGTTTAAGTATAAAAAAGATGAGTTTTTGATTGATGGGAGTGATTGTTCTGTTTGTTTGACTGAATTTGAGGAGGATGAGAGTTTAAGGTTGTTGCCTAAATGTAGTCATGCTTTTCATATTCCTTGTATTGATACTTGGTTAAGGTCACACAAGAATTGCCCGTTGTGTCGCGCTCCTATTGTCTCCGATATGGATAATTCTCCTCGAATGGATCATGTTGTGGAAGTTGTATCGATCACTAGTGTAGGTGATGATGGCTCTAGTACGAATGATGTTGATCAAGACGATGATCTTGAGTTGGATGAAGAGGGGAATAATCAAGAAATGAGGCGTGGAGTAGTTGAAAATCTTGATGATGAGGAGGAAGGGAGATCAACGATGGACCTATCGATGAAAAATCCACGAGTTAATCTTGATGGAAGGAGGAAAGGGGGTCGTGTTTTTAGTGATTTGGTTGATCAACATAGAGTTAAGGAGATCAACAATGAAGTACAACCAGCACGAAGATCGGTCTCAATGGATTCCTCTGTTGCTCAAGTGATTCACCTCACGATGAATGAGATGAAAATTGATCAAGGGTGTTCGAGTTCAAAGAGATGTGATAGGAATTCGAGTTTGTATAAAGCAATGAAGAGTTCTTCCTTTGGGCGTTCATTGCAAAAAGTGCCTATAAGTATGAAGAGATCTTTTTCTACTAGTGGAAAGTGTTCATTGCCTACAACTAGCAAGATTCAAGATCCAAGACAAACAATGTAAGAACATTTCACTTTAGTTCTTGAATTCTTCAAGTTGGGTTCAAGATTTTCCTATATATATATATATGAACAATATATAAAGTGTAAAAGTAATGTTCCACATAAAGGACTTGGAAACAAATGAATTTTACATATTCCCTCTTCTTAAAGAGATATTTGAGTTTATTAGGTTAATGTTGTGATGAATAATACAGCAAGAGACGGAGCGAGAGTTTATTTCACTCCATGTTTACAATGAAACGTGTCTCAATAGTTTGGGGAAATTCTTGTTCATGCTAAACATTTTGGTGTAAAAAACTTATACACCAATAAAGAAAATGTTACATGTTTTGAAATGGTTAAACTTACAAAAATTAATGAAACTTGGCTATATCTTAAATAATGTTTCTCAGAAAAGAGTGTGCCAAATGGGCTATGTCTTAAATAGCGTTCCTTAAATGGGCTATTTGTGTCCACTACCCGGCCCACTAAGTGAATTATTAGGATTATTGAAAATAGCCCAAGTTGTGAACCCAAATGCTATTACAAGCCCATGGCCCAATTAGCTAAACCTTTCCAAAACTTATTAAATTTGAAAGGCTTAAATCATCTACGTCCCATGGCCCAATTAGCTAAACCTTTCCACAATTATATATCGTAAAGTTTTGAATTTTACATGTAAAATTAGAAGATATTATCATGAAGTTTTATTTGTAAATATGAAACTCCAATACCAAAAAGTGGCTGATATATGTTATTTCAATATGAATGACAACATTTTCAATGAAAATGCTTTTCTCAAATATTTTTTTTAGAAATTAAGTGAATTTCTTCTTATTATTTTTTGTATTAATTCACACGTAAACAAGAAAATATTATCCTAAAATAATTTATATTTAACGTATACAAATATTATCATAGTTGAAGGTGTGGCGTGGTGGGGATACATGTGAAGATGAGGTCTGTTTGTGGGTGGGAGGACATAATCAACGCAAAATACTCGTGGGACATTTATTAGGTACATATAAGGAAGTTTGGTTAGGTTCAGCTCAGGCTCGACTCAACTCGATACGGGAGTGAGCTCGATTGGGTTACTCGATGGCTAGGCCTAGTTAGCACCAAGTTAAAAATCATGAATATGTATGTCCTATTGGTACAATTATTTGCATTCATGATATTTTATTATGAGATGAAATTAACCTGAAATCGCATGTTCATACGCTGATTTCATCTCATGATTTTATATTGCAATTTTATATCGCATGTCCAAACGCCTAGAATATAATTTCTTAGTCAAAAGAAAGCAAGATTTTGATATCATATATAGTAGGTACATATAAGGAAGCTTTTGTAGCTTTATTTTTTAACCTATATGGATTCTCAACTTATTGTGTGACAACAAATCTTCTCAAATATGTTCAGTTCTTATTTCAGCTTTTTTTGTCATATCCTTTCCAAACTTTAGGATACACAGTGAATAGTTGAGAAATAAAAATGTTTTTTTTATAACTCTGGTGTCTGCCCCAGCTTTCGTGCACCTCGAATAATTCCATGAAATATTTGTCACCTCTCACCTGTAATAGGTACCAGATAACTTCGTCCAACAAGGTTAGGACTAATGGGAAATAGGTAATCCTTAGCGTTCCATTTTACGATATGTTGTTTCTATTTAGTTTGGAGAGTCAAAGTAGTATATTTTGTTTTTTGCCTCAATTTTTTCATATGTTTTTAAGTTAACAATTGTGACTTACAATACTTTTATATTACTAAGTATATGTATATTTTTAACTAATCTTATAAAAAAATTCTATGTTCGATGATTTCACACCCAAAAATTTGATTATTTGATTCTCATACTCTGAATCATCTCATAATATAGTTGTACATATGTTGTTTAGAATTTTTGCACTATAATATTAAGTTGACTTATTACAATAAAAGATAATTCTTCAGGTTGATAATATAAAGTCCTCTTTAATGTGCTTTTGATAGCCAAATTACTCTATCTTTTGATGGGTGAAAAAAGGCTGACAAAATATCATATTTTGGATATTCAATTTTTATTTAGTGAACTTTCTCATGAACCAATAATTGATTTGTCCAGAGAAATTTCACCTCAAGGTTCTTTTTTGAAAATGTCTTTTAGCTAATGTCATTGCTCAAATATTCAACATATAAGACTATACAAAAAAGCAAAGAAAAAAAAAGTACACCTGATTTTTTCTTTTTGGTTCCTCACACGTTATCTTTTTTATTTCTAAAATATAAATTCGAGATCTCTGATTAAAGATGAAAAAATCTTAACCATTCCATCACAATTCATGCTAGTCAGTTACACACATTATAACAAAAAAGCTTTTAGCGGCAATAAATATACACACAAAATTATTAAGAATAATATATGCCCAATATTTTTGACTATTATCAATGAAGGTAATATAATATATTTTCGAAGAATTGATTAAGTTATTAACACGTAACATCTTATTATTTCAAAGAAATTTTAGGCAGTTGTTATTGAATATATATTTCTTTTTTCTAAGATTTTCAGTTTGCTCAGAAAATCTTTAATTAATTAGTCTTTAAACCTAGTCTACATAGTCTATAAGGTATAAGAAAAAAAAAAGATCATTTACTCTACAATAGTCCCAAAAAAGAATAACTAGCAAAACTTTTGATCATGCTTTTGTTCTTTCTTTTTATTTTTTCATTCGACGATCATACTCACTTAGAAATCGATTAATTTGCAATAAAAATTAAAAATTCTCACTTTGGAGGATAACTTTTTGTTAAAGACAACTTCATAATCAGATTCAAACTCAAAATCTCTGATTATTCCACGATTAAATTCTAGTACTAATAGTCTTGTCATCTCTATGAACTTTCCTCGAAATTGAAAAGAACAACAAATGATTTGATGAGAAGGTGCATAACTAATAATTGTTCATGAATTTTGTATCTTTATATTGATTTAGATAAGGGAAAGGGGAACATTTTTAGGACCACTACATAAATAAAATTAATTGAGTCAATAAACATAATAATGAAGAAATATATTGCATGGCCAATTATAGAAAAAACATTATCGAGTTGGGTAACCTGTCTCTAATGGATTTATTAACTTAAAAATAATACAATTATTATTTTTTATTATTACTGTAAGAGTGACAGAATTGGTTTATAATGATGAAGAAATTGCTTGACCAATTGTAGAGAATCATTAATTATCGAGTTGAACTTACCTAATGCGATTTATATAATATGTGGTTTACTAGCTATTGCACGTAATTTTAGATAACATTATACGTGCTATATATTGTATGCACTATTAGTGTAAAAGATTTACTAACATTTTAAGAATGAAGCAAAGAATCTAAGGAAAGTTACCACAAATATATAAAATCACATCGTGGGACATGTATAATATAATGTATAATAATTGTAAGAAAACATTCTCAAAACTAATTAGTATTCGACACTTCCAGTACCAAAGCCCATGTGGCATGTGTTGGTGGGGTGGGTGGGGGGATTTTTTTTAAATACATATATATATATATATAGAGAGAGAGATATAATTTATTTAATCAATCGGCTTTATGATAGAAAACTAAAAAAATTAGATTATACACAAATCTCATAATGTTAAGAACTAATTACATCCCATTTCTATTTTTTTCGAAATTACAAAATCTCTTAAATTTGGTGGAATTTGGATACATCCCAAACGGCCCGATACATCGCATTCCGGTTTTGGATACATCCATCAACGTCATGATACATCGCGTCTCGATTTTGGATACATCACTCAATGTTTCGATACATCGCGTAAAGTGATATATCCGACTGATACATCGCGTAAAGTAACGTCCTGATACATTGCTACGTCCTGAAACATCGTAAAGTGATGTATCCAATCGATACATCGCGTAAAGTGATGTGTCCGACTGATACATCGCGTAAAATCGGGATTTTTGTAATTTTTTTCAAATGGTAGGAAATTTTAGAGAATATAGTAAAATAAGTTGTGTATTTAGGTAGTCCAACCAATACAACACGTAAAGTGATGTATCTGACTGATACATCACGTAAAGTAGGGATTTTTGTAATTTTTTCAAATGATAGAGAATTTCAGAAAATATAATAAAATAAATTGTGTATTTGGACAATTTTTCCATAAAAAAAAATTCAAGACTTACCAAAGTACAAAAAGTCAGGATCTTTTCGGAAAATAGATTTCTATTCAATTTAAGAGTAAATAACTACATGAATAAACTAACTCTAATCTATTAATTTGATATCCAAATTCGTGACATTTCTTAAGAGGTATTGAAAACGGTTTGAAATTGAATAATATTGATTTTTCATATAAAAAATGATTTAATATTGATTTAAATACTATACCTATAAATATAAATACAGATCAAGAAAAGGGGGAAAATCCAAAGTTTAATAACTTGAAGATTTATATCTTAATAATTTGACCTTTACATTTTCATGAGCTGTGTCACATAAAGCGAAACAAATAAACATTTTCATAAATAATCTAAAGAAAACAATGATTTGATAATGACAATAATATTTAAAATCTTGAGAACAATTTTTTTTTTCTTTCTTCAATTTCTTGAATTTGGAGTTAGGGGGTGGGGTGGGGGGGTGGACAGGTCATCTCAACAAGACATAGCCTCCTCCTTAATCATGGCCACCATTTCATGTACAGCACTTGCTATCTCACTCACTGTATTTAGCTCACAATTTTCTTCCACCTGTCTCATGTATAAATACAAAATAATTAGACCCCTTTATAAATCCATTTTTTTTGCCAATATAATAAAATAAAAAAAATATTAGCGAGGAACAATTTTTATAGTTAATTAATTTTAAAAATCTAATTATACTTGAAAACACACATTTCTATCTTTTGAAACTCTTTTGGGTTTTTTGGTAGCTGGTTGGATTTATGCATGTATTAATTAGGCAGGAATTAGTTATTTATGTATTAATTATTTCACATACTAATACATTAAATAATTAATACATTTATTAGTTATGCAACTTTCTAAATTGTCAATTAAACGTTGTATTAATTTTTATATATGAATAACTTATTTTCTACCAACTCACAAAATGTCGTTAAAGTTATAAAAAAAATCAATACATGAATAACTTGTGATTATCTAGCTACCAAACGGTCCCTTTAAGTTTTGACTTTTCAGTTTTGCCCCCGTAATAACACGCATGTTCTTATAATCATAAAGATGACCTAGACAACAAGTCTAATAAAACTATTTTCGCATGTAAAGAAGTTTGATACGTCTTTCTTTCTTAAATTTCGTGAAATAATTTTAGAAAATTAAGCATATATACTAACCTTGACACTAAATGTGTAAAGTACCATATGATCAGCTGTTGTAACACTAAGGTGAAGTATAGTAAGGCACATTGCTTGTAACCAATTAACAATTTTCAACAATTGTTTTGGTCTTCTTCTTGATAACACCTTAACATTAGCATGACTTTCCACCATGGTCACCTCGATATCGGCGGCCGCCGACCGCATCTCCTCCGTTGACCCCTCGTTGCTGGCGGCAGCCGCCAACGGGTGATTATTGTTACCGGTGGAATATTGAGGGAACGTGAAGAATTTAGAGAATGGACTATACTGAATATGTTGCTGGTTTATTGTTATAACTTGTTTATGTGCTTCCAAAACTTGGAGGAGTTGTTCAAGTTCTTTAACAAAATTAATTGCGCCTCCAACAATTGATGCTTGGTCACCCTGTTTACATTATGATCACAAATAAATTAAAATATAAATATCGATTAAATTATCGTATTATTTATTTAAAATAAATGTTTTACTACTATATACTTAATTGACTTTAACTACCAACCTGGATGTTTCCTAATCTTTTGGGCAATTTGTACGTTTTTTAAATTTTTTTAATAAACATGACCTACCAGTAATTACCAACTCAAATAATACACTTGATTTAATCTAAGAAATTATACAAGAAAATATAGATATATCCTTAATTAATTATGCTAGAAAATGATGTAATAATTAACAATAATAACTACGCATCAGTCTCGTGCTTGAAAATGCTTAAAAATAATAAAAACAATATTTGCACTAGCTAGATAATAACCTATTATAGTATAATATGTTTAATTGCACTAGTTGTATGAAAACTCTTTAAAAAAATTACATTATCAATGAATTTTAACCCATAATAACACGTTACATACTATTTTAATTTTATGATGTTATTAATTTATGTTAATTCAAAAAAAATTATCTAATTTTCCTTGTAAATGACTTAATTGTCTAAATAACTTTCTATAACACATATCAGTGTATAACATTTAAACTCGAAGAAAAAAAAACCCATTATCATGATATATGATGCTACAATAATATGTTTAATATAATCTCACAGGTGGCGTGTCTATTAAATATATATAAAAATTTAAAATTGTCAACTTGTCTATTATTAATGGATGTCGTTACGTACGTATTAGAAAATAAAATAAAATAAATAAAATTACCCTTTGAGCGTAAGACGGCGGCATTAACGACCGGAGAACGGCGAGATAATCGTTCATTTGCCGTCGACGATTTCTCTCGACGGCAATGTGAGTCATCCTTTGATTATGTATTTCTTCCTCGTTTTTCGCGCATTTTGTCCGCCGCCTTTTTCTCCGCCCTGAAACCACCGTACTCTCCACCGGAAAATATTTATCCGGCGAAGAATTATTATTATTGTTGTTGTTGTTGTTGTTGTTATCGTCGTCGTAACTTTGTGGTATTGAAGAATTAGAAGAATCCCAATTATTATTATAGCCAAAATTACCATAATCATGTAAAGTTTCAAGATTGTAAAAATTACAATCTTTGTGGCTATAATTGAAAGGATCTTGTTGGAAAACAACAGTTTCTAGAGCCATTTTTTAAAAATAAATAAATATAGGCTACTATTGATATTTTTATTTTTATTTTTCTCTTGAAGATTTTGGCTAATATGTGTAAAGGGTTCATGGGGTTTGGTTTACTTATATAGGATTGAAAAAATGGAAAACATTAAGTAAGAAAATGCCAAGTTGTACCAATTAAATTTTAGTATTATTAAAAAAAAATGTAAGCTACAGAAACTCTTACACGTGAGAAAAACTAATAGAGGAACATTCTATTATTAGTTCATTAATTAGTAATTAATTAAATATCCTCTTGTTGATGAGGGGTGAGGTGGGGGTTGGGGGGTGGGGTATGCTTGTCTAAACAAGAATAAGTGGAAGCGTTTTGAGCTTCTTATATATTAGAATAAGTTGCGTATATCAGTATTTCTTTAAAGGATGTTTTTTTTTTCTGAATTCTACGTAAATATAAAATATTTTGTGTATTAAACGATTTTTTATTTCTTATGTGAGCTTGTTTGATGCGAATCTATATTAGAGTGGCTAGTATAGAATTTAGATATATTGAATGACAAAAGAAATAAAATGATACTATATATAAGCTTTGACGATAGCTATAATGACATTTTTTAGCCTTTAGGAGTACTCCTTTGATCGTGTATTGTTGAGTTTGTCGTATATAAATTGTTTTTTTCGGGGGATGGAATTTTAGTTTCTTATATGATTTTGAAGAATTTTTATTTCACGAATTAATTTTTGAAATTGAGTCAGATTAAATTCATTTCTTTCCATGTTTACTACATATAAATATTATTATGTCAAAATTATTGAAAATTGTTATGCAATAACGATATTTTCATGATTACAAAGTTTATATTATAATTAAAGAGATTTACTTGTAAATATATTTTGATAGTATAAAAAATTCCAACAATGCCCTCCACTTACTTCTTTGAAGTCAATAATGCCACTTTTTTCACGAAAACTATGTTGAACACATATTAGTTATAAGAAATATATGGTTTCGAAAGTGATAATAATTAGCCAGTTCAAACTCAACTTTTCGCTTTATATTAGTATATTTATAGACCGAGTCATGATTCTACGGTTTACAATTACAATATATATAACTTAAATTCTTATTATAAATCTTTATCCCCCCAACCCCCACACAGAGCTAGCCACCCAATTACACAAACTTTCTTCCTTTATAAGAGAAAAGATGCTGGAGAATATTTTTTTACGTATTTTGATATGACATTGTTTTGTCTTTATTTGGTTGATATATAACATTTATTTCTTATTAATATTAATATGTCATGCATGGTGAATCTTTTTATTAGCTTTGACTAGAAAAAGTGATCACAGATTTAATTTGAGTCAGTGTGGATGCTGTCTGGAGAAAATGAATAAATTCATGTGACTTCCCGTAAAAAAAAGAAGTTGCGTATATTAGTTAGAGATCTCGAATTTGAATTATGTTACTATAGAATTATATATATCTTTGTTACGAAGTGATTATTCTTTAATATGAGACTTTTCAATACAAAATTATAATCTAATCGACCCTCGATATGAATATCAGACATCAAATGAGAAATAAAAAGAAGAAGATGATTATGTAATAAGTAAGATTTATGTAACCTGATAAATCAGTTATGATAGTTATAACAGATTTATAATATCTAAGATGTTTTATAATCGGTGGAAGGTATAGGTTGAAGCTCAACGCCAACCAAGTGAAACTATTACTATCAACCAAGGAATCTTCTTCATAAAAAAATTATATTATATATATATTTTTTAAAGTATTTTGTTATGTATGTTAGTATGTGTGTATTTATAGTAAAAGTTCAATCTCCTTGCTTATATTTGTGTCTATTTTTAAAATTATTTTTTTAGTGAAAATTAATCTATATCCTAAAGTCTAAAAACAAGAAAATAACAAAAAGACAACATTTTTCCTATTTCCAAAAACACTTGGTTTCTGCTTGCAATTACCCCAACATCTGCTTTCTTGGTTGTAGCTTTTTAACTATCAACCTTTTAGTGTTAAACCCCAATTTCAATGAAACTTTTCACCTATATATACAATAAACATATATTATTTATGTAAAATATGTATCTAAAGACTAGCTAGGAGCTAGCTAAGCTCCAAGGGATCGTACATGTTGTATTTATTTTATACATAGACCACAATAGGTATCAGTTATGTGTTAGGTGTGCGAACAAAGTCTCACAATAGTATAGTGAAAAAGAAATTGAAAAAGTGCGACAGTGATATAGTTAATGTATGATCAGGTCTTGTGGGAAAGCGGTGAGAGATTGACTCGAAACATAATATTATATTACACCATATATTAAGAGTATATTTAAATTGTTTCAGTCTAATAACTGATATTAGAATCCATAATTCAACAAAATGAGTATACATGATTGATGGTGAAGTGATGATGTGAAGCCGGACTTGGTATCTTTGTTTGTCTATCAGTCGATTTGCTATCATTATCCGTAGCTTTGAGTGCAACAATAAAGAAGAAATAGATAGGAGTTGGTGGCCATAAATACCCGTTTGATTGGCAATTAATCTCCAAATAAGTTTATAATTAGGTGTTATTCCTATGAAATTTAGTAATTGCAAACAAAATTTCCAATTAGTAATTGAAAAAAAAAATTGTTGTAGGATGTGTTTGGCCTTTTTAAATAATATATTTTCTTTGAATTTTTTTTTTTAAAAAAAATGAGAAAACGATTTCCACCATAAAAATAGAAAAACAAATTTCAATTTAACTCATCCCCGCCCCAATAAGCCCCCATATTTCCAACAATCTCCACACTCCTACCCTCGTCAACTTTCATACTGTTTATCTAAATTATACATAAATTCTTTTGAAATAATATTTTTTATTTGTGTGTCAAACCCAAGAAAATAAATACAAAAGCCACTTATTTTTCGATATAACAATTTTTTTAAAAAAACATTTTTTTGTGAAATTAAAACATTTTTCTTCATACCAAACAAACCCGAAAGGTGTAATGATACTCCTTAAATAATCGTGTAATGCCTAAAATAAATTATGCCTAATTCACTCAAAGTAAACAATATCACATCATATTACGAGTATCTTTAGTTCTTTTAAGTACTAAACCTCCACTTCCTCCCCACTAATCTAGTTTCTGTCGTGCCTTAATTTAATTTAAAACCACACAACTATATGTTATAAATTTGTTTAATTATTTACCTTATAGATAATAAACTAATCGAATCTAAAAGTAAACTAAAATGATTAACTGTGTACGTGTGGACCAAATTATAGCACCAATTCCTGTTGATTTGGAGAAGGATCAATTATATATTGAAGGACCACATAATAATTACTAAATTAAAAATTTGGTGTATATATATTATTATTAAATTAGACATTACGAGGAATATTAGGAGTTTAATTTAAAGCTTATTTCAAAGATTTTGTATCTCTATATCTTAGTCAGTAATTAGACCGTGGACTAATCATACTTTTTGGTTTGGATTATATTACCAAATTAATAGATTTGCAACTTAGAATATGAGATGAAGAATCCTTTCACAAGTAATAATTAGGAAAATAATTGCTTGGTTATTCTTTTTTTAAAATAAATAAATGAATGAATAAACCAAAATAATAGTCAATCTTCTGATTAATAATTATGATAATTGAACATTGATAAAAAAAATAATGGAGTTTATAATTTTTCAAATTATTTATCTCTTTGATTTGATGATTATTGTTCAATTAATATCACAAGGTGTACCAAACGGTCCTTAATTGTGGCAAATGTGCAAGAGTATATTTCATATAGCTATAACTTCGGTCGTGTGATTAGGTTTAACCGTTAAGATATTATCTATTTCGATATTTTAAGGATATCACGATTTTTTTCTCAACTTTATTGCTTTATATTTTATATAAACAACTTGCCCTTTACTATCAATTAACTTTTCCTTTCCATTTTGAGATTCTTAATAAAAACAAGCTTCACAAATCACAATGATTTAGAGTTTGTTACAAATATTAACTATGAGATAATTATAACCTCTAATTTAAGTTTAAGAATTAATAATATATAGTTTTGACATGCATTATCATCTTCTTACCAAAAAAATAGCTTTAGAGATGAATTTATAATTTAAGTCAAACTCGTGATACATGAGAATTTACACCCATACATTTTAGCAATTTGTTGTGATTTTTTAATTTTATAATTCATTCGCTGACTTAAAATCCTAAAATTGCCTTGCGATAAAGGGAAAATACCTCTCTTTTGTCTCTTGTGTACCTAGCTGGTTCCAGAACAAGATTAATTAACTAGTTATTAATAGGTGTTTAACAACAAAAATTGACTAACTAAACTAGTTACTACTATTAATTAGGGGTTTAATATTAAACAAAACCAAACAACGTACGAGATGTGTCCCTTAATGGTCCCACATAGAACTATTAATGAACATTTTAAATAAAAACAATAACAATTTGAAGATTAAAAAAAATAAAACAAGCTTAACTGGCAAAACTTTGAATGTATCAAAATTAATCATAGTTTAAGAGATTTGATGCCAATTAAATCTTTATAATTAAAGGATAATTATTCCCTAAGACTTTCTTACGTTAAGCAATTACGTACTATCATTAAGAATTCTAATTATTGTTCCTTTCTAGAGACTTCCAAAATGTCTCTAGCAAATGACATAAGTAGTACTAAATATTTTTTGCAAATTAATTTAGAGCTCAGTAATTTAAAAGAACTAAACAAATTTATAAATTTTAAATTTTAATTTCACCTCTATCCACCTAGTCTCCAACCCAGTAAAATCGAAAATAATTAATCTGAGGTGATGTCCTTAATTTTAATTAGCATAAATTCTCTCTTTGAACCGAGAGTCAATCAAAAATAACCTTTCTATGCTTGTAAGTAGAGATAAGTTATCGTATATGACTATATTCTATCCTTCTTATGTTCTATTTATAAAATTATATCAGATATGTTGTTGTAATGTTAATTAACATGAATGTTTGATTTTTATTTTTTTTGGAATTTTAAGATAACCCACAACCATTATAACTTTTGTCACAATTTCTATCATTCGAGTGAGCACTCTATGAATAGCATGTAAACCATACACGGAATGTAAACTGCATTAGGCAAATCCTACGTGACAGGTCCGACTCAAAAAATATTAAGGAGGATATCGACTCAAGATTATCTGTGTTGATGACCACCCTCCAAACCAACTGAGCTTATGAGCCATCCCGAAGGACACATGAATGTTTAATTGTCTCAATAGAAATTGGAAGAAAATGAGTAAATGCATGCATGCATAAAAAAACTATCAACTACAAGTGATTGATCGTTTGTGTTTTAGCTTTATGTACAAGTGTGTCTCCCCACTTGTCTCCAATTTGCGGTATAAGAATTTTAATCAACATTAATAATTCTAAATAGAATTTAGAAATGAGCTTTTTAGATCAATTTTTTTGGTACTTTTTTCCACTTTCTTCAACATTTTTGTTTGATGATCTCATGATCACAATGCATTTGTCTTCTTACTAGATTTTTTATTAAGTAGGACACATAATCATTGGTATATATGTAT
>JAJONR010004625.1:0-47529 GCA_029582245.1 Solanum etuberosum | reverse complement strand
AAAAACACTAGACTTTCATCATAAAATAATATTAAAAATATCTCTACTACTACTTTGGGACAAATTTAAAATCACAATTTAGTATTAAGTAAGATATTAGTACGTTCACATACAGAAAGATTAAACTTATAAAATATCTTAGTGCAAAAAATGTTCAAAAGAATACAAATAATTTGCAAATATTTTTACTTTGAATTCAAGCAAAAAAATAAAAATAAAGATTGTCAATAATAATAATAAACTTATAATATTATTTAAAATATTATTAAAATTAAGTAATATTTTGTGATGAAAAATATATATTTATTTGTATTATATAAACAGAAGATTAACGAATAAGAATATTAAGGCAAGTAATAAGTTAATCAAAATTTAGTCGATAATGTTATGATATTAAGTAGTTAATAATGTAGTAATAAACAAAAGCAAAATATATTCTACAAGTTATTAAAGTAATTAGTTCTTTAATCTCATGGAGATTTAATTATGTTATATTTAAGAAATAGATGCCAAAAGAAGTTTTAATAATATATATATATATATATATATATATATATATATATATGATTAATAATTATTTATATTATCCGCGCAACGCGCAGGAACGTATACTAGTTTATGTAATAACAAGGAGAAAATATTTTTAATTTCAAAGTAAATAAATATTTGCCTTTTTTGACTAAAACATGCTTAATGCACTTTAAGAAATATCAATACTAATACATGATTTGCTTATTTTACACTATTATTTGTTATCCAATATAAAATTAAACAAATAAAAAATATAATTATAATTAACAAAAGAAATGTACATTTAAAATATATATTTTTTGGAGGGCCAAAGACTTCACATTTTCAATTATAGAGAAGAATAATTAGTTTTATAGAAGAAAATAAAAAGGAAGAGAAGTCACAACATTTTCAGTGATATCATGAATTTTGAGTGAATAAAAGTTGGAAGCTTAACTCATTTGGTTATTTCATAGTTTACCCATAGTTTACACATATTTTTATGGATTAAATATGGGTATCAACCCATATTTTACCCATATAAAAAATCATTCACCCAACCCATTAAAATATGGATGGATTGGACGGGTTACCAAAATATGAGCTCATTTTACCAGCACGATTTGACATCAACAAAGAAAATGTCGAGAATTGTGTGATATAACAAACATACCCTTAATTTTTTAAGAGCAACAATCTATATCATATATTATTAAAAATGAAAGTTTTAAAGTTAAAAAAATGTGTGTCATAGTTCAACCCAAAAATATTTAGCCTATCATTTGGGCACAATAATATTTAAAATTTTAAAAAAATGGATACATCAATTAAAATATTGATGTACCTTATGAGAGTAGTCATAACTACTTGAACAAACTTTAGATACTTCAAAAAAAAAATTACAAAGAAGGAAGAGAGTACTAGAGTGAGAGGAGTTCTAAAACCTGTCTCATTTTAAATAAAATAAATTCTTATATAGAGGATTTTACAAACTAAGGAGAAAATAGCAACTACTATAGGTGGCGAACAAACAGATAATAATGATCAATAAAATTTATACATTAATTATTATAATTTTTTTTATATTTTTATAAAAGAATCTTTATTTATCAAAAAAGAAGTGTGTCCTTATTTTCCCCATAGTTCATAAACTGAGGTCTTGCTTAAATTTTCTTTTTTCCCTTGGAGGCTTTGTCGTTGGAAGATTCTTCCACCTAACACTTTTTTTTTTAACTCAGATTATATTCCTTCCCCAAAGAAATCACAAAAGAGATTTAGTTTGAATCAGGTCCCCCCATCGTTTTAATTCTCCCCGTATTTCATGTATTTATGACATTAACAAACATTGTAACTATGAAGGACATGTGCATACCTGAATCTCTTGGTTTGCGAAGAACCAGGTTCTCCATGATGCTTAATAGTGATAGCTCACTGATTATTGTATGAGAAAGTAAGGGTAATATCATTAGACCTTTATTCAGTCCACTCAAGAGTTGTGGGTGTGTACTTGTTACAGTACAGAGCTCACTCACTATTTTATCCACCATCCAGTTTATGCAAACAAATAGACTCAATATTCTAGCCAAAAGAAAGAATTTCATTAAGAAATCTAGTTGACAAGCTCAAGTGCAATTCGATTGTTTAGAAACTACACTCTCCCAGATCCTTAGTGAAGATGTCAGCTACTTGTTCCTTCGTTTGGCAAGATTTCATGAATATAGGACTTTTTTCGACATTATTTCTGAGAAAATGGTAATGCATCTCAATGTTATTGGTCCTTTTATGATGTACATGTTCTATGCCTTGTTGACTGCACTTGTGTTATCACAAATGATCGGTATATATTATAGAACTACTCCAAAGTTGAGGAGTTGTTCCTTGATCTACAAAATTTGTGCAAAACAAGATGTGGTTTCTATATATTCTGCTCCAACAATAGACAGGGATACAAGTTCTATTTTATAGTTGTCCATGATATGAGACACAATTTAAGAAAATGAGGAATACCCGATGTACTCTTTCTATCAATGAGATATCCTGCATAGTCAGCATCAACAAAACCTAATAGATAGAATGAATCCGTAAAAGGATACCAGAGAACCAGCTCTGAGCTCTTTTGAGGTATCTAAGGATTCTTTTGATCACTTTCATATGGGACTCTTTGGGATAAGATTAAAATCTAGCACATTGCCCTACACTATATACTATATTAGGTCTGGTGGCAGTGAGATATAGTGAGGACCCAATCATTCCTCTATATTTTGTATCATCCACGGGTGACCTAGTACATCTTTTTCCAATTTGGTAGTTGTAGCAATTCAAGTATCACTCACCTTAGCACCTTCCATATCAAACCTTTTAAGTAGCTCCTTGATGCACTTTTGTTTATGAATGGACAATCCTAGGGAAAACTGTTTGATTTGTAGTCTAAGAAAGAAGTTGAGCACCCATCATGCTCATTTTGAATTCACTACTCATCAATCTTGCAAAGTCTACACATAGTTTGTCATTTATTTCTCAAAGATAATATCATCAACATATACTTGTACTATTAGTAGGTCATATTCTTGCTTCCGTAGAAATAGGGTGTTGTCAAATTACTAGAAAAAAAGATCAAATTAGTTTTTGACGAGGCTTGTCTGAAAGAGTTTGAAGGATTGAAAGAGAAGTTGATCTATGCACCTATTATTATTATGCCATATTGGTCCCAACCATTCGAGGTTATGCATGATGCTAATAGAGTGGCGCTTGGCATAATCTTAAGGCAGAGGCGCGGGAAGATTCTACACCCCATATACTATGACATCAAAGGTTTAACGTAGCTCCAAGGAATTATACAATTACTGAACAAGAATTTCTTGCATTGGTCTTTGCATTCGAGAAATTCAAGTCCTACTTGCTTGGAACGAAACTCATTGTTCACACTGACCATGCAACACTTCGGTACCTGATGTCAAAGAAAGACCCTAAGACAAGACTGATTTAATGGGTGTTGTTACTGCAAGAGTTTGATTTTAAGGTCAGAGTCCGAAAGGAAACCAAAAATCAGGTAGCTGATCACTTGTTCAAGTTGGAGGAAGAAACAATGTTGAAGTTAGTAGATGGAACTGAGATAGATGACACTTTTCCGGATGAGCAAATATTGGTTGCGTCCTATGATCTGATTATGTGGTTTGCCAACTTCACTAATTATTTGGTGAGTGATATGGTACGTTCTTATTTGTCTTTCCACCAGCGTTGAAAGTTTATGTCAGATGTGAGAAAGTTTTTCTGGGAGGAGCCATATTTGTTTCATGTCTGTGCTGATGGGGTTAATCACAGTTGCATACCCGAGGTAGAGATGATGAACATATTAGAGGCATGTCATTCCTCTCCAGTCGGAGGACATCATAGTGGGATTCAGACCGCCCATAAAATTCTTTATTGTGGGTATTATTTGTCGATGATCCACCAAGATGTTCAAAATTTCACCAAATCTTGTGAACTTTGTCAAAGAGGAGGTATTTAAAGGTAACATGAACTCCCCCTATACCCATCCTGGTAATTGAACTATTTGACGTGTGGCGCATCAATTTCATAGGTCCATCTGCAAGCTCTAATAGGATGAAGTACATACTTGTTTCTGTTGAATATGTGTCCAAATGGGTTGGGGCAGTTGTGCTTCCAAATAATGAAGGCAAGACTTTCACAATATTTCTAAAGTGAAATATTTTCTCCAAATTTAGTATGCCGCATGAAATTATCAGTGATGAAGGTTCCCACTTATGCAACAGGTTGTTTCGAGCGTTACTAGAAAAATATGGGGCTGGACGTAGTGTAGCAACACTCTACCATATGCAATCTAGTGGACAAGTGGAAGTTTCAAACCATGAGATAAAGCAAAACTTGGCCAAAATTGTGAATGCCAACAGAACAGATTGGTCGAGAAAACTTGATGATGCCTTTATGGGCATATGGGGATGCATTCAAGAGGGACTGCATTCAAGACTCCCAAAGGTGTGTCTCCTTATCAACTTGAATTTGGGAAGCCTTACCATTTTCGTGTAGAGCTAGAGTACAAAGCCATGTGGGTGCTAAATAAGCTAGACTTGGAATGGGGAGATGCATCTGACTAGAGGTTGAGTCAATTGTATGAGATTGATGAGTTTTGAATGAAAGTACATGAGAGTTCGGCCTTGTAAAAAGAGAAAATGAAGATGTATCATGATCAGAAGATCGAAAAGCGAGACTTTGCACCAGGTGATCTGTTTATTTTGTTCAACTTAAAGCTTCGCTTGTTTCGCAGCAAGCTAAGGTCAAAGTGGATGGGGCCATTTTGAGTCGTACAAGTATTTTAATATGGCGCAATTGAAATGGAAAACTCTGAAGGTACACGGTTCAAGGTGAATAGGTAAAGAGTGAAGGCTTATTTGGGTACTGTTGAGGAAATCAAGGTGGTGGAAACATGGGCTCTTGGTGAAGTCTGATCAGTAACCAAGGAGCATGCATCGTTTTGTGATGCTAAATTATCACGACCCAAAGTACCCGCTAGGTTTGACATGATGAATAGGACCCCGATAGAACCTAGAAAAGCCACTTGAAATAATCATGACGTAAAAGTAACACAACAAGAGAGTGGTTGGGACGTAACTCATACACCACATACAATTCTGAAATTAAAAACAATAAAGCAATATAAGTTCATGGCCTTGCCCTCGAAACATGAGGACTCACTAATCCAAATGATCAAGCAAAGCAATTTCGAACTAAGCATGGCCGGAAGAAGGATAATTGAACCCTATATTATGAGACAATATAGGCACAAGTATGCATTAGTACAATGAATGTACTGAGTATGGGGAAATGCATAAAAACATAAAGCATAACAACATGATGAATTTAAACATAACATGCAAGACCAAGTAAAACGTGATAAAAGCCCCTAGAAGGAAATCATAAATCATACACGAGGTCAATGCATACTTAAAACCGTTTGAGAAGCTTCATAAAACCTCTGAAGAAAACATAGTTCATTTGTGGGATGTTTACTATTTAACCGACATAGACCATGTGAGCTATAACATGGAATTCAGTGTCTTCCCCACACCGAAAAAAGGTTATCCTACTTGCCAAGGTAAGGACCATATCATCTAGCTTATGTGGATCCACTAGCTAAGTCTCTCAAAGACCAATCCTACAGGGGCACATAGTTTGGGACAACAAGATTGCTACTAAAGACTAAACTTGTACTAACCGTAAAGCCTCCATTTCAATGTTATCTCGGTGCTGTGTAAAATTCCAACGGAATACACATAATCTTAATCATATCATAAAACTTAGAAGGGCAACAATTAAAGGCTACCAATTTTATCATCAGTTCACATTTAAAGTAGCTCCTTTTTAAAATCATGATTTCCGCCAACTTCTTCATAATAGACACTCACCTATCTAAGCATCTAAATCATGATTCCTTTCAATTGTGAGAAAACCTTTCACAAATCATTGAAACTTTATTTTAAAAACATTATTTAGTCAGAAATCATTCTTTTCATAAAACATTAATAAGTCCTTAATCAATTTCATAATCATAATTCATAAATTCATAAGCATTGTTCATAATTCAAGTTCGTAAGTTAGGCATAGGCATGAGTCCATATGAAATCAATCGAAAACCATGTAATTGGATCAAATCATGCATAATAAGATTGAATAAAAATAATTGAATAATAATAAATAGGACTCATGAAGATTTGCATTAAACCCTAATTGAATTGGGTGAAACCAATTTAGGAGATTGAGATTCTTTTGGGACCCAATGGATGAAAGGAATCCGTTGGTGAATTCCCACACACCTTGATAATCAAAGACCAAACAATGGATAAGAGACCCTTGAAGCTCTTGAAGCCCTAACCTTCACCTCGAGAGCTTTTGAGAGAAAATTGGAGAAGGAGACTTGAGGGATTTTGGGGAATTGAGTGAATGAGAGGAACGGGTAATAATTTGAAGGGTAGAACGGTTATAGGGGTAGTTATAGGGCCAAAATGACATATTTTAGGGGTTAATTGGTTAGGAAGAGACCAAAACACCCTTAATAAGAATCCGTCGAACATGGTCTATGACTTTGACCTGCGGTCCATAGGACTTTCTAGGGACCATCGTGGTCAACCGTAGAACCTGTTACTGGGGCTCAACATTCTGAATAATTCCTACGAGTCATCCCTACGGACTGTAGACTATCCTACGATCCGTAGACCTCCTTCTGTAGACCTCAAGTTTAAGCCCAAAATTTCACTAAGTTTGGATCACTTCTACGAATACCCCTACACACCGTAGAACACCCTACGATTCGTCCTATTCATTCGTAGGCCAAACATCAGAGACTTGGCATTTTCCAAAAATTCACCCAGGCCCTACGAGTGCCTTCATACGGTCCGCAGGTAGGACTCGTAAACCTGCTGCATCAATGCCAAAATGCAAACTTTTCATTTCCAACCCAACTTCCAATTTTTAAGGTGTTCCATAAATCAAGCGCTGCTTTGGAGCCAACCAAAGATATTTGTATTAGTTTAGCATAGAATTAGTGTAGTTTAGATTAAAAAAAACTAATTGGTGTGAAGTGTGCAGGTGAAGATAAAAGAATCTGGAATATTTCAAGGTAATTTAGTATCTATGAGCAGGGTTTACAGGTCGTGGTTCACTCCACGACTCGTGAATCCCAGTCGTAGAATTTAGAGAAAAATCCAATCGACGTGACTTTTTCTACAAGCCCCATTTATGAGTCATAGTTCATCCTACAGACCATATATGACATTCATAATGATCAGGGCATTATGAACAGCTGCATGTTTAGATCTATGAACACCTTTTACGAACCGTAGATATAACCACAGTCCATAGATTGTGTTCATAGGTCTTAGGTATGTTTTTAAATTTTCCAAGTCTCAGGACCCAATCCACGACACCATTCTATGATCCGTGGAACTATACACAGATCGTGGTTGGTGTCGTAGTTCTCAATCTTAGAAAAAGGTCACCTGACCCAACACGTGACACAACCTATCCTTTTTAAAATTCACACCCATTAATTTCTTCCCCTAAATTTTCACGCCTATTAATCCCCCTTCTAAACCATTCCCCTTTCTCCCTCATACACCCCCTGTTGTATTTCACTCCATTCCTAAGAAATTCTTTCAACAAAATCAACTTCCAATCCAAAAGAACCCATCAAACTTCTCCAAGAAGGCACCACAGTCACGGGTCCAAATTCTTTGGGAGTTTCAATCATGTGATTATCTGCTTGATCATCATTCATAACAACTTAATCTCATTAGGAAGCCCAAGTTCAACCATGAATTTGTTTTAAACTCTGACCTCTTTGCTGAAAATTCTTTCAGTAAATGTAGTATTTTTTTCGCAAAATAAGTTGTCTAGGTTTAGGATGAATTTGAAATTTATCTTTTATTATGTTGTTTTACTTTGTTGAGATATTTTAGATTTTTGAATTTCACAGAGTTTTTGTTGAAAGTTGGATATTTAAATCCCTCTGATAAAATATTAGGGAGATATTTTAAACCCTCTTTTTGCATCCTCATCTTTTCAAAAATCCAACAGTGGTATCAAAAGCCTCATTGATCTTACAGGATCTGTGAGTTCTTCTACAAAACTGTTTTTTACCCTTCAAGGCTATTTTAAACTTATTTTAACCCTCTAGGGCTATTTCCAATCTATTTTAACCCCTTAGGACTATTTTCAACTCATTTCCAACCCGTGCTTATTTCTAACGTGCATGTAATTTTAACCACTTTTTAACCATGACAAGCAATAATCTCTCTTTCAATGCCCCACAAATTTTCATCGATGATGATTATTAAAATTTGGTCGGTGAGAATTAATACATATTTTGAAACTTATATTTTATGAGATATTCTGATGGACGAAAAAATTGTACAACAACTCTTGTGAGTCCTATCATTGTCCAGAAAACTGTTTCAAATGAATTTTAAATAAGACAAGATTATTGAGCGTATTTTTTAAGCACAAAACCAAAATAAAAAAGAAAAATAAAGACACAAGTTTGCAATTTCAAAAATAATGAAAATAATTCAACACCAATCGCCTAAGAAAAAAATTGAGGAAGAACATTTTTAAAACTGCGGTAACTAAAACAAAGGAGGAGTGTTGAAATTTGCTTTAAGTTATACTAGTAATTTCTAGCGTAAGTTGCCTAGACTTAGGATGAATTTGAAATTTAAATTCTTATTAGGTTGTTTTAGTTCGTTGAGATATTATAGGTGTTTGAATTTTGAATTATGCAGATTTTTGGTTGTAACATGACTATATAAAGCCCCATATGCTTAATAAAAAGATTGAGAGATATTTTCAAACCTTTTTGTAGGCTTCATATTTTCAGTACGAGACAATGAACTCTCTTGGCCACTTACACTTTCAATACTTTAACTTGTATGGTCTCTTAATTTTTATTTGTGAAAGTGATACAATTTCTTTGATTTTAACAAGGTAATGGAGCTATGTGTGAATTATTAACGAGTACTCTATCACATTAGTCTAGGTGTATACAAACACCATAATAAAAAAATTATGAATATATAAGTTTATAAATCAAAGAGGTTTGTTGATTTGTTTGGTTGCAAAATAACTTGGTGGACAAAATGAGTTATATGAAACAGGACAAATCAATTAAACTAAATGTGTTCTCTTTTGTAGGATAAGACAAAATAGTAATAATGCAAAAATCTGACTTGTAAGCCTAATTGTTTACGGGAAGAAAATGAGAAACATGAAACAATAATTTGAATATTGTTTATCTAATGCAACAAGTGTGTTTGTTTCATAGAATCTCTTGTTCTCTAAATAAACTAAGGAAAATGATATTCTCTACAGATCTGTCAATTTCAATATTAATTAGAGATTTTGGTTTCGACTTTAGAAATGAAAAAAGTATTTTTGGCATGAATTCATATTAACCGTGCCTCTAGTATGTAATGATGAAATCATGTAATCAAAGATAAAATTTTAAATTCTTTAATATAAAATATAAAAGAGAAATGTATCACATATAAGAATATATTATCACATTGTATAAATTAAAATTATAGAGGAAATATATAAGCACTCTATCTTATTTATGGGGTGTAATTTTTCCCTTTTATTATCCATAGGCACTCCCCACAATTAGTAAGATTTTCATTTAATTAAAATAAAGTATTGTACCTCAAGCATCAATACGTAAACATTCATTAGATTGAGAAAATCTGTAATAAGTTTTTTCGCCTCTCTGTATATATAAAGCAACAACACGTTTCCATTCTTCCATCTCAGATCCACTCCCTTCGTGAATTCAAAGAGAAAATCGTGTTCTCTCATCACCGATCTTCTAGGGTTCTCCATTTTGTGCATCACCACACTTCTTCGACGATTTCTCCATCATTTTCATTTCCCTCTTTGTTGTACCCACTGGACACCATCGACTTTTCACCCAACAACAAGAACCCAGATTCCGGCAACCAAGAAGCAATAAATTTGGCTGAAATTATTCTTCCTTCCCGTTAGAGTATATACGATCTCCTCTTCAAGTTCCGGGTTCTTGTAACACCTCGGATTCAAGATAGAGGGCATAACATGTTAGAAACTCAAGGTACCACTTTACAGGGACCAACCACGGCTCGTGGGTGAGTCCACGCCCCGTAGATGGACCCCCAAGAAAACTGCCTAAGGCAGTAACCACGACCAGGACCCATGCCCCGTGGATGGGTCCACGACTCGTGGTAAGGGGTCCGTGGATCCAAGCCCCTTTTGCCAATTCTTTGAACCCAAACCACGGTTGACCAGGATGGACCATGGGTCCATCCACGGCCCGTCAGCATGGTCTCGTGGTTGGGACTTTTTGGGCAGTTGAGGCGGTTAAGTTTAGGGGCATAAGGGTCTATTCTGATTTTAATTAGAATTAAGTGGTGTAGTCTTACCCTAGCCTATACCACCTATATAAGTACATTAGACCCCTAAATTCATTCATTCTAAGTCATTATTTCAGGACCCCAAAATAAACCCAATTTTCTCCCAAATATTCTCTCTCTAGAAAGAAGAAGAAGAAGAAGAAGAGGGTTCAAGCTAGATCAAGTCAAGCCTCCAATCTCCAAGATTTTGTGGGATTTGTGATGAAGGTATGATAGCTCTTTATCCATGGACTTCTTTCATCAATGGAGTCCCCTAGAATTCCCCCAATTTGATGAAGAATTCTCCAATTCAAGTTAGGTTTCTTCCAATGTTGTGGGTTATGATGAATGTCGATCCAATTGAGTGGATAATGTTTGTTTATGATTGAATTAGTAGTAAATCATATTTTAAGATGAAATTACATGTTTTCATGCCTAACCCATGTCTAGAAAGATGAAATTGAAGTAATTGGGTTTTGTGCCTTGAAAGGGAAAATTGAGGATTTAGAGATAATCTTCTAGGATTGATTATATGTATAGTAGATTGCTTGAGAGTAAAGCATATAGACATATATTGAATTAGATTAAAGTATACATGATGGATCATGATTAGTATTGCTTGAGATTAAGCCTATATGATGATATATGATTAGAATTGCTTAAGAATGAAGCATGTGATTAGAATGTCTTGAGATCTAGGCATATGAGATGATTGTAATAAGTATTGCTTTGAGAGTAAGGCTTGTAGTTATGAATGTTGATTACTAAGGCTTTGAGAGTAAAACTAATATGATGAATTATGACGGTTAAGGATTTGAGAGTGAAGCTTATATGATAATGGTAGACTATTAGATAGAATTGTTGTGGAAGGACTTTACCCACATAATATACCTCATGAATGTTTGAATCTATGAATGCATGAATGTGAAAGGTTTTCTCACATTGAATGATTCTAGGTTGAAATGTTTGCTCACCTAAAATGAACTAAAGCATGTTTAATTATGATAGTTTGAAGTTGTGATATGACATCCCTTCATGAATAGCTTGACTTGGTAAGACAAGACCATGCATGTTAGCTTGAGTAGTAGATCTCATGGATAGCCTTGGATTGAGAAATCGTACCCTTCCTAAGGTTAGCTTGAACTAGCATAATAGAATGATTGCATGATAGCATGACTTGGTGAGGTCAAACCATTTCATTGATAGCTTGGATTGAGAAATAGTACCCTTCCTTGAGTAGCTTGGACTTGCATGAGAGTGTGCTTTCCATGATAGCTTGGTCTAGCATAATAAGATGCTTTTTCTTGATAGCCTTGAATTGGTAAATCGTAACCATTCATGAGTAATATTTATATTGGACTAGTAAAGAAGTACTTTTCCATGATTAGTAGCAAGAGCTAAAGAGGAACTAGTCCCTAATCAAAGTAGTATGTTTATGAAAAATCAAGGTTACTTCAAGGAAGTATCGTAAGTATGTTTTAATATGAGATTTACTTTTATGATGTATGCTTTGCTTGGATTGTTGCTAGAGTTGCCTTCCTTGATATGTATGACTAAAGGTGGATGACCCAAGTCCTAGCCAAGGTTAAGTTGAGGTTACTTGAGAAGTGTTCCTCTTACCTTATGGTGATTTATAAGCATTGATTATGCCTATGACTGTTGTTATCTCTTATGCTTATAGCTTATGTCTTATGTTGACTAATGTTTATGTTATGCCTATGTTGATGATGTTATGCTAGCTATCATATTTAGTACATTTTGTACTAACGCATACTCTTGTCTACATACTTACCAAATATAGGGTCCGGTGGTATTGACTTTCATCTCCGTGGCTAGGATCTTAGTAGAAGCAAGGATTGAAGCTTTGGTGAGTCCTCATAGTATCCGAGGAGATAGTCGCCATGTTCTTATGTCTTTCATTTTTTTTAGACTATTGTTGTCACGCCCCAAACTAGGGGAGGCGTGACTGGCACTCGATACCTTATGCGATTGAGTTAGCCATTGAAACATACCAACTGACTCAACTATGGGCCTAGAAGGTTGGGCAGCATAACATCTAAAATTCTACGACTGGACTATCAAGGTCATAACCTGAATATCAACAAGTCATATAGACGAAGGTAGACAAGCCAAAGATAATAAAGTACTAGCTAGCCAGCAAGGCTGCAAATGAAGATATACATACGTACATACATATATATACATACCAAGCGTATGGGGCTGGATACTAGAAGCTACAGAAAGAAACATAGAATATCGTGTCCAGAATAGCCTCTAAGAGTGTGATAAGCACTGGTCGAGACAAGGCCCCAATTATACCTAAACGACACAATAAAAGTAACATCCTATGAAAGCTCCAGGAAGAGGTGGAGCTTACCAACTCACAACTGAACTGCGAATCCTAGCAGAGGGGTCAATCAGAATCCCTACCTGGAACTGCACGCACGAAACAAAAATGCAGCGTCCCCAGGCAATGGAACGTCAGCACGAATAAAAATGTACTGGTATGTAAGGCAGAAAGTAAAATCATAAATAGTTGCTGTAAAAAGGGTAATAAAGATACCACCTGAAACAGAAACTCTGATAGCCTCCATGACTGACATCCAACATTATATAAATTAAATATGCATGGTATGCTCGCATAATCGTATGTCGAATACATATATATAGATGCAAATGCATGTCATACCCAACCAAGTGCTAGAAATGGTGGTGCCTTCCGGTAGCGAACCGACATCATATTCGCCAACTTGTGGCAATCTGTTTCATACGTATAAATATAAGCAATAGGCCCCATACCTTCCGATTATAGCTCGGGAGTAGAATGCATAGCATGTCATGTCGTGGATTCGTAATGCATTTGTGTTGCCTGAATCATGTTGCCAATCTTGGCCCATGGATACTCTTGTTCTCATAATCTTGTAATCACTTTTGTATCACATGTAAATGTCTCGTAGAACCTCATATACTTGTAGATTAAACAAGAACACTTAACTTAGATTTAGAAAGGTAACTTAAACCTAAGGATGTTCATAAAGAGCTTAAAGTTCTTCACTTAGTATCTATATATGTTTCCTTAGTAGTTTGTAAAATAAAGTATTTCAGAAAAACATGTCCTTTAGTAGTTTAAACATACGATTTACATTTAAGATTTCTGGAGATCGACGTATTATTTTAAAGTTTTTCAAAAATATAAATTAGCGAGGAAGGAGGATTGATATCAAATTCATATTGTTCATCCCTAATCTTTTTAAGTTACTATCCCCTAAAGAAGAATAATAATTTGTACACATGGACCTATAGTCAAGAGAATCAACAAAATGACATAAAGACGCCAAATACCCTATCTAACCGAATGAGTGGAATAGCAACATAATGGAGTCACAAAAATACGCCAGCTGCAATCTCAATGTTTTTCACAAAAGGTCGTTCTAGCAATAGAGTAGTAAAACAATATTTGACAATTTAGGATTTCAAAATTCGTGCTCAAAGGAAGTACAATGCTTAGCCTTAACATACCTCAATTCTGGGTCTTGTTGTATCAATATGGATTTTACCCCTTCCTTACAGTATGTAATCTACAAAAAATCATGCCACACAACCATTACAGGAAGAATATTAACACGTCAGGGTCAAAGTAGAAATTTAGAGCTTACTAGCAGAGTGATTAGCTCGCCAGACCCTTTTTAAATGTATGCTTCATTACCTTTTCTTCTCCAAATTACAACCCCAAATTAATGACGTAACATACATTTTTGCAGCAGCTATTAACAAGTGGAGGACTACACAATAGTCAACAACAACCAAATAGAGTATGCCTGCACAATAATAAAAACTCGGCGTATCGCCACACCCTCCTTTCCAACCACAAAATAACCACAACTAAATCCAAACCATGAGTCTTCAAACCATTAAAGCCAGAAAAAATATATGTAATACAGTCCTATAATTGTTCAATATAACCATAATAACTCGAACTTACGATTTCCAATCACCATCCTATGAGTTCATCCAATAATTACGTTTGGAATCATGTCTTTCTCTTCATAAGCAATAAAAGAATAAAAGGGAAGAATCTTAACTTAAAATTGATGGAGCTTATAGTATTTTAGCATGTACCCTCAATTACAAATAGTCTCCTCAAACACAAGACGTTGAACCAAAAAATTGCAATGCAATAATAGAACCAACGTTACACTTATTTATCTTACAATTAATTATCCATCTATACTTCTTCTTCTCTTCCAGACTCATATCAACAACAACCACACACAAACAAATCATTTTCGAAAATTCCAGCAACAACAACATCAGAAAATACTTCAAAAACAGCCCAACATTACATAACTATCCAAATACGATTTTCCAGCCGTCTATTCGTGTTCATGCTTATATAGCATAACTATAACTTGGTCTCACTCAATAAAATGAAGGGTGAGAATTATTACCTCCAAACAGCAGCAACACCACCTAAAAACGAGACTCCTTTACCACGAAGAATCCTTCAAATCACAACCAACGAGGAGGAAAGAAGTAACACAATATCTATGAACATTTCGAGGGTGAAACCACGTTGAAATCTTGTAGATATTTGCTTGGATGATAGGGGAACCTTTAGAGAGGATTTATGACTGTTTTCTTCTTATTTGGTTGAAAAAAATGAGTTAAAACAAAGGGAAACCAAATCTTATAAAGCTAAACCGACATAGGGGAGAGGGACCCACCTTCACGTGCCTGCTTCTGCAATCTCACTAAAATCTGAATATCTCTCAATTCTGAAGTCGTATGGACAAATGGTTTAGTGCGTTTAAAGTAGGCTTGTAGACCTTCGATTTGGTATATTGGGGTTCTTCTAAAGCTTTATAGATCGGGAGAAAAGCTCCCAGACATTTAACCCAAATTTCATAAAATTTATCAAAGAAACTTACTCTAAGTTTTGTCAACTTTTATTTCCCAACTTTATTGACTTCAAAACTTAACTTACGATCATTGGGCGACTATATTACCTTATAAAACCTCCTTCTTATCATATAAGACACTCTTTGTCTTACCCTAAAGGTACTGTTTAACTTAAACCTTACGAACGGGCGGGGTGTTAGAAGAGACATTCTTTAACTCAAACTTGTTTAAGGGCATTCTTGACCTATAACGTTAGTCTAATTCTTTCATTTTTTACCACCCCTCTGCAAACTTTTTCTTCTAACATGATACACAAAGTCATATAAACCTCATACACTCATGCAATGATACGCATATTATGCGAAAGAACCACGGGGTCTCACAATTGTATGGGCTGCGTCCCAAGATTTTATTCATGATGTCTAGATGGTTTGAGACAAAGTGTAATAGACTTCCGCTCGTTTTATAAAAGACTTTGATTGTATGGAACATGTTTTAAATTTCTATACCATTTTCTATTATCTTATGTGATGAAAGCTAAGTGGCTTGTATGAGGTTCTTCGGGGTCTTGTACGCCATGTTACATCTAGGGGGTACCCGTGGGTCGTGACAAACTTTGTAATCAGAGCACAAGGTTTAGAATGGTTCTAGGATGTCTCAAAATCACGTCTAGTCGAGTCTTGTTCATAAGTGTGAAGCGCACCACATTTATGAATAAGAATTTATTAGATGCTTAAGAAACTTCACTTCTTCATTACTCTAAGTCATGCCATAGAGTGTAACTCTATTAGGTCTTTCTCCTAATCCTTACCCGATGGTCTTCATGATATGGCTACTACAAGGGCTAATGCTATAAGGAATGAGGAAGACAATGTGGATCAAGAAGCTCCTCCACAATCTCCGATTGACCCTTTGGGTGAGAATGTAACTAATGCGGAGTTTAGATCAGCTTTTCAAGTGTTGGCTCAAGCCATGACGACCCTAGCCAATAGGGAGGTTATAGTCCCCGTGAACCCAAATGTGGGTACGACGGCTTCTAGAGTAAGGGATTTTACTAGGATGAACCCTTCAGAATTTTATGGTTCAAAGATGGAGGAAGATCCTCAAGAGTTTATAGATGAGGTCCATAAGGTGTTAGATATTATGGAAGTTACTCCGGTAGAGAAGGCGGAATTGGCCGCTTACCAACTTCATGGAGTTGCTCAAGTGTGGTTCAATCAATGAAAAGAAGCAAGAACGGTAGAGATGGGTCTCATGGAATGGGAAAGGTTCAAAAATGCTTTTCTTGATAGGTTATTTCCTCTAGAGATGAGAGAGGCTAAGGTTCTCAAGTTCATTAACCTTAGGCAAGGTAGTATGAGTGTTAATGAATACGCTTTGAGGTTTACCCAACTATCTAAGTATGCTCCTTCTATTGTGGTAGATTGTAGGACTAAGATGAGTAAGTTTGTGTCGGGAGTGTCTGATCTAGTGGTGAAAGAATGTCATACGACTATGCTTGTTCATGATATGGATATTGCTCGTCTTATGATTCATACCCAACAAATTGAGGAGGCGAAGCTAAAAGGGAGGTCTAAGGAGAAAAAGAGGTATAGAATGGATGATGATAAGTTCTCCTATGATGGGTCCTATGGACATGGTCGTTCTAGGAATCGACAAAGGTCTTCTGGGAAAGGCTCTTCCAATGCTCCTAAGTATAATGAGGATAGGGTGTCTAACCCTAAGCCGCAAGGAATTAGTAGTGAATCCCTATGGCCTACTTGTGCTAGGTGTGGAAAGACACATGAGGTTAGATGTTTATCCGGTATGGAGGGTTGCTTTAGTTGTGGTGAAAGTGGTCACAAAATGAGGAATTGTCCTAAGGCAAAGGCTAAAGAAAGAGAGGATGCTCCTAAGCAAAACCGGTTCTATGCACTTCAAGCTAGAGGTGAAGAATAGTGTGCTCCCGATGTGGATCCCGGTATGTTGAAAGCTTCTTAATTGATGTTTATGCTTTGTTAGATTTTGATGTAATTTGTGTGATGTTTTGGTTGCACTCCTATGATGCTCCTATGTGATTGTAGAACCCGTGTAGTCAATTGTTAGTTCCCGAAAGAGCCTATCCGAGAGTGGAAGGGGGGAAGTCTATGTCATAAGTATGGGTTATGTCTTGTCTTGAAGATGACTTTGAGAGTTGCATGTACCACCTAGTTAAGGTAAGGGAGATAGGTTCAAGTGTTGACCAACTTCAAAGAGTTAGTTACCTTTTTAAGATTGACCTTAGGTCGGACTAGCACCAAATGAGGGTGAAGGATGATGATGTCCCGAAGATGGATTTTAGAACCCGGTATGGTCATTATGAGTTTGTGGTAATGTTGTTCGGTTAGTAGACTCTACCAAGGGTAGTGTTGTGGTTTAAGATGGTTCCGGATCGTCTTTTGTGTTAGATGTAAAAGTTAAGAAATGTCTTGATCCGACCTTAGTAGAATTGAAAGAGACGGTGCTTAGAAAGTCCGTTGAGGCTTCCTCCCAAGGGGGAGATGGTGTGCATAGATAGAAAGTCATGGTGTCCCTAATGTTTGTGACTTGGGCTTACTTGAAACATCTCACCCAAAGAAGGGTGTAGTGAGTGTGGTAAGAGAGGGAAGTTTGGTCCCCGTTTTGTAGGCCCATGAGAGATCTTGAGACATGTGGTTAGGGTGCTTATGAGTTAGCTTTGCCTAGTGAGTGGCATATGTGTATCCGATTTTCCATGTCTCTAAGTAGAAAGGAGTGTGTTGGAGATCTGATATCCCTAGTTCCCTTAGAAGGCTTGCGAGTAGATGAAAGTTGTTCCTATGAGGGAGAGTTCCTTATGATTAGCTCCTTGTTTGAAGTCATGTGTGTAGGTCTTCCCATGATTTCCTTATGTTATGCATGTTCATGAAAAGCTTCAGTCTTGAAAGAAATGACTTATGTGAATTATTTCCTCATGTTGTAGTGCATTGAGTAGAGTTGCCTATAGACTTCATGAGATGAGTTGATGAACATGTTTAGATATGCTTTTGAGATTTAATTGCATATGAGCTCCATGAGATTGTGTTGAGCATGATTTAGCCCGGAGATGGTAGTTCCTCCTTGAACATGAGTAGATGTTGAATTTTATGCATTTTGGGTTGTTAGATGTAGTTCCTACCTTCCTTGTGTTGCATTGAGTATGTTTAGCTTGGAGATGAAGTTCCTCCTTAGTTGTGTGCATTTAGATAAGTTGCATGCATGATGGGTTGCTAGTCTTGAGTTATTACCTCTAAGAAATGTCTAGAATGCCATTCGAGGACGAATGTTTCCAAGGGAGAGATAATGTAACACCCCGGATTCGAGATAAGAAGTGCCTAGAATGCCATTCGAGTCTTTTTCAGTTTTAATTAGAATTAAGTGGTGTAGTTTTACCCTAGCCTAGACCACCTATATAAGTACTTTAGACCCCTAAATTCATTCATTTTAAGTCATTATTTCAAGACCCCAAAAGAAATTCAATTCTCTCCCAAATATTCTCTCTCTAGAAAGAAGAAGAAGAAGAAGAAGAAGAAGAAGAAGAAGAAGAAGAAGAAGAAGAAGAAGAAGAAGAAGAAGAAGAAGAAGAAGAAGAAGAGGGTTCAAGCTAGATCAAGTCATGCCTCCAATCTCCAAGCTTTTGTGGGATTTGTGATCAAGGTATGATATCTCTTCATCCATGAACTTCTTTCATCCATGGAGTCCTCTAGAATTCCCCCAATTTGATGAAGAATTCCCCAATTCAAGTTAGGGTTTCTTCCAATGTTGTGGGTTATGATGAATGTCGATCCAATTGAGTGGATAATGATTGTTTATGATTGAATTAGTAGTAAATCATGTTTTTAAGATGAAATTACCTGTTTCCATGCCTAACTCATATCTAAAAAGATGAAATTAAAGTAATTGGGTTTTGTGCCTCGAAAGGGGAAATTGAGGATTTAGAGATAATCTTCTAGGATTGATGATATGTATAGTAGATTGATTGAGAGTAAAGCATATAGACATGAATTGAATTAGATTAAAGTATACATGATGGATCATGATTAGTATTGCTTGAGATTAAGCCTATATGATGATATATGATTAGAATTGCTTAAGAATGAAGCATGTGATTAGAATGTCTTGAGATCTAGGCATATGTGATGATTGTAAGAAGTATTGCTTTGAGAGTAAGGCTTGTAGTTATGAATGTTGATTACTAAGGCTTTGAGAGTAAAGCTAATATGATGAATTATGAATGTTAATGCTTTGAGAGTGAAGCTTATATGATAATGGTAGACTATTAGATAGAATTTTTGTGGAAGGATTTTACCCACATAATCTACCTTATGAATGTTTGAATCTATGAATGCATGAATGTGAAAGGTTTTCTCACATTGAATGATTCTAGGTTGAAAGGTTTGCTCACCTAAAATGAATCAAACCATGTTTAATTATGATAGTTTGAAGTTGTGATATGATATCCCTTCATGAATAGCTTGACTTGGTAAGACAAGACTATGCATGTTAGCTTGAGTAGTAGATCTCATGGATAGCCTTGGATTGAGAAATCGTACCCTTCCTAAGGTTAGCTTGAACTAGCATAATAGAATGTTTGCATGATAGCATGACTTGGTAAGGCCAAACCATTTCATTGGTAGCTTGGATTGAGCAATAGTACCCTTCCTTGAGTAGCTTGGACTTGCATGAGAGTGTGCTTTCCATGATAGCTTGGTCTAGCATAAAAAGGTGCTTTTCCTTGATAGCCTTGAATTGGTAAATCGTAACCGTTCATGAATAATGTTTGTATTGGACTAGTAAAGAAGTACTTTTCCATGATTAGTAGCAAGAGCTAAAGAGGGACTAGTCCCTAATCAAAGTAGCATATTTATGATAAATCAAGGTTAATTCAAGAAAGTATCGTAAGTATGTTTTAATATGAGATTTACTTGTATGATGTATGCTTATCTTGGATTGTTGCTAGAGTTGCCTTCCTTGATATGTATGACTAAAGGTGGATGACCCAAGTCCTAGCCAAGGTTAAGTTGAGGTTACTTGAGAAGTGTTCCTCTTACCTTATGATGATTTATATGCATTGATTATGCCTATGACTATGCTGTTATCTCTTATGCTTATAGCTTATGTCTTATGTTGACTAATGTTTATGTTATGCCTATGTTGATGATGTTATGCTAGCTATCATATTTAGTACATTTTGTACTAACGCATACTCTTGCCTACATTCTTACCAAATGTAGGGTCCGGCGATATTCACCTCCATCCCCGTGGCTAGTATTTTAGTAGAAGCAAGGATTGAAGCTTTGGTGAGTCCTCATAGTATCCAAAGAGATAGTCACCATGTTCTTATGTCTTTCATTTTTTTTGTTTAGACTATTATATGGGCTGCGTCTCAAGATTTTATTCATGATGTTTAGATGGTTTGAGACAAAGTGTAATAGACTTCCGCTCGTTTTATAAAAGACATTAATTGTATGGAAAATCCTTTAAATTTCTGCACCATTTTCTATTATCTTATGTTATGAAAGCTAAGTGGCTTGTATGAGGTCCTTCGGGGTCTTGTACGCCATGTTACGTCAAGGGGGTACCCCTGGGTCGTGACCGTTCTATCTTCCCAAATTACTTTCAAGATTTTCTTCAAGTTGCCTTTATTTTTATCGTTTTCAGATCGTTTCATTAATATATATTTTGCAGATCTAATTTTTCAACTTTCATGTCTAATTGTTGATATCTTGTGTTGGAATACTGATCCCCTAATTGTATAACGAACAACTATACTCTATCTATTCCTTAGTAATTATTGGCACTGCGTTAATTAAGGGGAAGTAAAGTAATAACACAGTATTTTATTGTGGAAAACCCCATCTCATAAATGGTAAAAACCAAAACTTACACCTCCATAGGATTTAACTCAACTTCAATAAACTCTGAGCCTACAAAAGGTCTTAGATTACAACATTTGCAAATCATAGGAACTAAACTCTGATTCCTTTTTCTCAACAATCATCCTTGGCTGTTGAATCCATCGTCAAGTTTCCTCCAACTCGAAGAATAATCTAAGCTATGAAAAAAAATATTACAACTCAATGATAAATAATATAAACAAACTAGACTCAAGAACTAGAAAGCATAAGCCTATGGAACAGGTTCTTTAATCTTGCTTCTTTGTATCAATGCAATTGAATCTTCAATCTGAACTCTCTCTTATTTGATTGTATTCTGCTTGTAGCTCTCCCTGTAAGTGTGCAAAGTTCTTTGTGAAACCCTTAATAGATGAAATACTTCTCCTTCTTTGAGTTGGGAGTAGGTGTCCTTCCTTATACAACTTCCCTTTATTTGTAGACTTCCACTATGAAAGAACAATTTATGCAAATAAGTCTTTTGTCATCTCTTTGTTCACCGCCTTTATTCCTTTTTCTTCACGTGATACCTCTTCTCTTAATCCCAATTTGACTCTGTCCGAGTGGAACACACTTCAGTAACCAGTACCCTGCATCTCCTCCCCTATTTGTCAATCATCAAAATCTTACTCGATCTAACAAATTCCCTCTTTTTGATGATGACAAACCATGGCTTCTTGTGTGAATAACTTCAATCTGAGACATGTCAATTTCTCAAAGCACACGAATCAAAGCAACATATTAGAGGATCAAGTTAGACAAAATGGGTTATAAATATCACACAAGTATGCATTTGCCCCCTTTGACATCATAAAACACTATGACTATAGAAAACACACTAGGAGATGCAATTTGAATACTCATGGCCACTGGGCTATCAATTACACAGATACTTTAAAGTAAGAACAAATAATTTACACAATCAGAGGAGATAGACAATAAGAAGAAGCTAAAACCCAACAATAGCATTAATCAAAACATGTACACCACAAATGAAATCAAAACAAAAAGGTAAAAACAAGCACTTGTGATTACAAAAAGGAATGGGAAGGGTAAGAGTGATTAGCACAGAGAAGAACAAGAATAGGATGATGATGATATATCTTTCTTAAGCAGATCAAAAGACCCTTTAGATTAGTAGACTTAGTCGACCTCTCTGTTTTAAGGAGATCCTCAATGTGGGAAAGCTCAACCTTCATCCTAGCATTTCATCCACAAATTCAGTATGTTCAAGTCTATAGGTTACATGCAAATGATCCATGGAATCCATGTGAGAGGCTCAAAGTGCCGCAATTTCCCCATCTTTGGCAACAAGTAGTGCCCTCAACCTTTGAAGTGGTGTATTTACATCCCCCCTATGAGGAGCATGTATTGTTGCCTAGTTCACTATCCCTAAAACATCCTTGGTGGATTAATGTTTCCATGTTTTGATAGGAACCCCAAAATGTTCAAAAATAGACCCCAAGCAAAACTCATAACAAAGCACATACTTTGTTTTGTCCTGCTTACAAATTCGATTCATGTGACACAAGATGACTTAGGGAAAATTTATGGGTATTTGAGAAATCAATAATCCATAAGGGTGAGATCCATATAGTTCACCTTAGTACATTTGTGATTTCTTAGGAGCATCATTTTGTGCGTAACATCAAATAGTAGTTTTTTCAAGGGAAGCATAATACCTTTCTCAACTCTGGTATGAGCCTCTAACATGGGAATATTTGAAAACCTTCCTGACATATCTAGGGGTTGAAGGAAATTCATCAAGTGGAGGCCAATCTTACTTCACATAGTGACACCAACCAATGTTTGGAACACCCAAGATTTGAGCATGACATCAGGATTAAGAGTGAAGGAAACATCTCTCACCACACTAGAAATAAAGGAGGACGAGCCTAACACATTAATATAGAATTGATGAGTCTTTTCTCTTCCTATTTTGTGTCTCATATCACATTGAAGGAACAAGTTTGACCAACCCTATGCCCTCAAAATAATTATGAGTTCTCCTGTCTTAGGCCCCTAAAACCAGTAATCACTCTACTTGACATTGATGAAGCAGAGAGTGCAATAAATGAAACCATGTATAAGGGAATAATTGGATATCTCCTCTGCTTGACTGCTAGTAGACTTGATGTGGTATTTAGCATGAGAATGTGTGTAAGATTTCAGGCATGTCCTAAGGAATCTCATCTTAAGGCTGCTAAGCGCATTTTGAGATATCTGAAAGGAAGACTGGACCTGGTCCTATACTATCCTTCAGGTGACTCTTTTGATTTGATTGGATATGTTGATGCAGTCTATGCGGGGTACCTTGTTGACAGAATAAGTACCTATGGAATGGATCACTTCCTTATCATTAATCTCTTAGGGAACAAACTGGTCCATAAAAAAAGTTAGAATGTAGAGTGGAAGGAAAGTGATTTTGTCTAGGTGCATAGCAAGGTAGTCCAATAGAGCTGAAGCAGAACTTAGTGGCTTTATCCACAGCTGAAGCTAAGTATGTTTCCGCCGCGTGATGTTGTGCAAAACTCCTGTGGATAAAGCAGCAACTTGAAGACTTTGGCGTGCTCACTGATATAATTACCCTCATGTGTGATAATACCAGTGCTCTAAATATGGCAAAGAATCCAATACAACATAAGAGGACCAAGCATATCAATGTAAGGCATCACTTCTTGAGACAAAATGTTGAAAAGAGAAATGTCATCATGAAGTTTTGCAAGATGGAAGATCAAGTAGCTGACATTTTCACCAAAGCTCCCAGCAAAGATCAGTTTTTCCAAAACAGGTTGAGGCTAGAGCTGCTCAAACCAAACTAATCTCTTGTTCTCAATGCATTCAAAACCCTTATTGACTATGATTAGAAGGCAGGTATCATTTGCCTTTTGTCTTGAATTTATGTATGAATTCAATTCAGTACCTTCTGCAGTAATACACTCATGGTGACTTAGCTAGAGAGAAGAAAAAGACACAATATGATCAGGGTAATTGATGTCTGAACAAAGAGAGAGACTGGTGCCTGCTCAGAGGTTAGTATTCCCTTACTATGTTTAAAATGTTGCAAAAGTAACTGTCACTTGCCACGTGTATGTGTCTCGTGAATTAATGTCTCTTCTCCTTCAAAAACCAAAGGTCGCCTATGTTCAGGACCAGAGCCAACCTACAAAACCTTTTTTTTTTAAAAGGGAAATAAATCCTTCATCCGATCTCCTGAAATCCTTAAATCTCTCTTAATCTCTTTCATTTTTCCTGAAACATGTCGAAATCCACTTCTTCTCCCAAAGCATCCATATCTCCATAAATCTAATCTTCCAATAAATTTGAGTTCAACACTTTAACCTTGCCTGAGATGCCCTCACCTTCCACTCCAGTCTGCAGAGTAAGTGAAGAGTCAACTACTCCTACCACCGAAGTCTTACTCCCTCATAATATAGAACCCCATAGTTCCACTCCTTTACCAAATGAAAACCTCCCTTTTCTCCCACTCTGTTTCTCACCTCTTCTCAAGAAAACTTCCTTGGTGGCTCTATTAGTTCAGAGGCACAATCTGTAGTGCAACCCCATGTTAAGAAGCAACCTACTAAACAAAAAATTTCATCCCAACCTGGCCCTGTGTCGTCAACTATAATGAGCAACTATTTGATGGAGATCTCCCGGTAGAAAAGGGGATAAAGTCAAATATCTTAGACGTAGGGGAGGAATGGGTTATGCAAATCTTGACTGACATGAAGGGAGATATCCAACCTTTATTTTCTGAAGTGGGGTACAAATCACTAGATCTAGTTGAACACACCACAGTACATGTGTTTGATCACACTCTAGAGACTCGATTACACCTGGATTTTTTTCAAGAGGACTTGATGGAAGATGAGGATAATGTTCCTCTAGTATGGAAAAGGAAGGGCAGGCGGGGAGCGAATGAACAAGAACCTACTCCAACTGAAATAATTGCTCAGCCCTCTTTGGCATCCAAGAATTCACAACAAAAGGGTCTGAGAAGTGGGTTCCTGAGGAAATCTCAATGTCAAATAAAGGAAAAAGGAAAATGATCGAGTCTGCCCCCCAAAAATCATAAAAAATTATTCCACTCTCGGGGATCCAAAAAGGTTGTTAACTGACGCCATGGCTATCAACAAGGCATGAACAACTCATCACAGATGCAAGAAGAAAAACTATTGGTTTGAGGACAAACCACTTCTGCCTGAGGACCTGGTCAACATGTCAGAGGAACCAGATAATAGTGCTACTAAATCTGAGGATATAGCACGGGCGGTAAACAAAATCAGAAAAGCTGTAGACGGGAAAAATATTAAGGCACCAGAATCAAAGTCAAAGGGTGTGACGAAGCGAAAGAAGAAGGATAAAAAGGAGTCTGTGGAAGAGGTAGTGGAACCTAGGTCTAAGTATGTGAAGGGATCTGGTTTGCCTATTAAAAAGGGAAAGGGTGGTAAAATATTGACTAGAGATGAGCGAGTAACTGCTCTCAAAATCCAAAAGGTTTTAAATGGTAGTGTGTTTAATTTGGATGTTCTAGACAAACCAAGCATGAGAGGTCTTGTCGACTGTGTGGCTCAACAAGAATGGGAGCATCTATTCGAATGGCCTGCTCCTTTCATGCATGAACCAAAAGTTTGTGAGTTCTATTACTAGATGCTACTTAATGATGATGGTAGCATTAGCACTCAGGTTCATGGGATAGATATCCATTTGAATGAGGACATCTTGAGTATCATTTTGGAAGTCTCATGTAAGGGGATCGGGTCAGTAGAAGAGCGTGTGCCATATGAGTCGTATGTTAAGTCAGCTATCGAAGTGGATGATCTCAAGTTCTCAAGAATTCCAAAGAAATATTTTAAGGGTGAACACCAGTTGCACTTTGAATTTGTAAACAAGTACTACCTCGCACCGAAAAAAGGACTGTGGCTTCTTCAACACACTTGTTTATCATGAAATTGTTAGAAAAATATGAAGCCATGAATCTTCATGGGATTATGCTGGAGCATATGCACAGAGTTATGATGGCCAAAGATGGGCGTCATGGTATGACCTATGGGTATTTGCTGAACCGAGTCTTCAATCATTTCAATGTGCCTCTTGGAAAAGTAGTTGTTGGGACAATAAAATTGGCCTTTTCTATGTCTACCTTGATTGAGTGTGAATGTATCTAGGGAAAGGTGAAGTCTAAGTCTCAAGTCTCCGAGCTTCTTCAACAAAAAAAAGTGTTAAAAAGGGAAATGAAATATCTTACTACCCTGTTGGACTTGGAGATTACGAGGCTTAAAGCAGTGCTTCAAAAGGAACAGTCTCAGGGACCAGGTCCAAGTACACGTGGGCAGGAGGATGTTGAAGCACTGAATGTTCACAATGCTAAGTTGGTTGAATCAAATGCCAAATTGGACGCTGAGTTCAAGTCTCTAAACCAAAAACTTCTTCAGGTCCATGAGGATGCGAACACCCGGATGAACCTGATCCTGCAATCCATTATCCCTCAACCCCTCCACCTTGAAGTCCTTGCCAGTCCTTTTGTTTTATATCTGGCAGTGGCACTGTGACTTTGTGACATTTTGTCATTTCATTTACGGTCAGTATGATCGATATTTTCTTTCTCTTAATGATATCTTCCCTTGTTTTTTTTGCGATGCTGATTCTTCTCTATGTGCTTAGTTACTCATGTTTTGTATCGCCCTTTGGCTCTAGACTCATTACATTTTTGCTTGACATCTTGCTTACGTTTACTGCTTTAACTCTTTTATGATGTCAAAAGGGGGAAGAATGGTATTGGTGACAGGGGGAGATATTGGAAATGTATGTTGGGATATATTGATGGTAGGGGGAATAATAAAGTGTTTGTTTGTCATCATCAAAAAGGGCAAAATGTTAGAATTCGAAATTTTTATGATACTCACAAACTTGCAACCTGGTCCCATAGTTGATTAGATATCTGAAGTCAAATGGTGAACAGTTGTAAATGCTGTCATTTCTGACGCAGTTAGTGAGCACAAGAAACGAGAATAATGTACTCAACCAATCAGAGAACACTAGGTTGTTTTGTTCAGAGGATAATATATCCTCATTTTACATGAAACAACCTAGTCAAGACATTCAAACAAAAATATTAAAAAGCTATATTTTGTCTTTGAAGAACTCAGGCCTTCAACAACCTTAAGGGACCTGATAGAATTATCGAAAATGTCTTCTAAGTGTTGTTAGTGAATGCTTATGTTGTGTTGAACTTGTAAGATACGTTTCTAATCTATAAAGGAACACATCAAGTCTTATCTGTGATAACAAACAATGAGCATAGTTAGAGTTATCTGTGTGGTGTGTGATTGAAGTCTATATTAATTAGAGTTAGTTAATATAATGGGAAATCGAGGCATGTCTTTGGTTCTCTTTGTAATAGTGTTATTACAGGTGGTGAGATTAAGACTTTAATCTCTTTATGTGTATTTGGAGTCTCTATTCACTTGTTGCTTGAAAATAGTGAAAACTGTTGAAAATCCTGTGTGACAGGTCGTGGTTTTCCTCCGTTGTGCAATGAGGTTTCCACGTAAAACTCCTTGTTGTTTTTACTTTATAGTTTAGTATCTTCTACTACATTTTAGTGTATTATCAACCCGGTTCCTTACCACGTGGTAGACTAGTACATCTCATCAATTGCTTTAAACACATCAGATATCAAATTCAAACAACTCTTCCTGCGCCTAACTTCCACAGGCGTATCAGTTACACTATAACACATCATCAAACACAAGTTCAATGATTATGCCACCGCCATGAGGGTGCAAAAAGATGAAACCATCTCTCTTTATCGATAAGTTTTATTCAATTCTTTGTCTGTATGTTTCCGGCGGAGAAACTCTAGTCATTCAAGCTAATTCCTCAACTCAATTGCATCAGTTAATCAGAAAATCCAATGAATCACTGAAATCTGACCAATCCAATAGACCTTAAGAGTATCATCTATGGAGCAACAATTACACTATGGTGAGAAACAACTTCTTTGGCCCAAATGACATCTGAGTGTGATATCCAAAACCACGACACCCTGTAATTCTTTGGAAACTGTGAAGCACACAACATCCTTACACGTGAAGGCTGATAAATGATTAAACTCACTTATTCATGACCTATGCAACTGCAATGATTATCGAGCAGTTAATTCTAATATCTCTTGTATGATGAAGATGCTTTCCATGCTTCTCACAATGACCCTAACAGATGATACAAGTAGATCTAATGAATATTTCCTAATATTTATTCACACCTCTATTCCTGCGGCTCTGGTAAAGATTTATATGTTTCCTTATATATTTAGCAAACAAGTTGTTCATGGATGAATTTTTCAATTTATAGATCATGTAATACATGTTTCCCCAACCCCATAACCGTATAAGGGGATTTTGCGCCTATATTGTTAGAGTTTTGTAAACTTGTGAGAGGGGTTGCTCGTGTTCATGATGATTTGTATATATTTTTTAGGAGTAGTTTAGAGGCTATGATGGAGTGGTATGATGTTAGGAATTTGGTAATATTATAAGATATTTTCCATTTGGTCACCTGTTGGAAACAAGTTTAATTGAGTGTGTAATCAGTTCAGTTTATAGGGTTATATATGGTGTTGTGATGTGCATGAGTTTATCAAGTTTATACATCCCGTTAAGTGTTTAGTATGCCCTCAAGAAGCATTAGGTTGTATGATTAATTTGTCTTCATTAAAGCAAGGTAAAAGTGAAGCATGAAGGAAAATATTTGAGATGCACAATTACAAAAAATAGATTGAAGGTATGCATCACGTATTTTGTAACTTGGACAAATTAGAGTTGTGTCTAATGAAACAGGAAAGCGAGCTGGATTTGATAAAAAATGAAGAGGTGAACCTATTGTACTTTATTGGTCATTATTTTATAGTTTTGAAGGAGATAAGAAGCATTTCAAATCCCGTATATACGCAGTTTGCTCCTCTATTGTTTGAGTTTTGTAAGATTCTAAGAAGGGTAGTGGGTGTTGATGATGCTTTGTATATATTTTGCCAAAGTAGTTTAGCTGCAATGATGAAGGGTTATGTCCATGATGTTAAGTGTGTGTTAAGATTGCAGGATGTTTTCCCTTTTGTTCGTGAGTTGGCAACAAGGTTATCACATGCTTTAGAATTGAGTGTGCAATGAACTGAGTTTATACAGCTATCAGAGAGTGATGTGCGTGAGTTTATTAAGTTCATGCATCCGGTAATATATGCAATAAGGCGTCAAGAAACATTGGGCAGTCCGGTCAGTTTCCCTTCCTTGATGCAAGATGAAGAAGGATATGAAAGGTTTGAGTTTAAAGGCGTACATAGTGTTTTTTGTGACATGCTGGAATAATTGGAGTTGTGTCTAAAGGAATTGGAAAGCCAGCTGGGTTTGGTAAACAAAGAATGAGGTGAGCCTATTGTACGTTGTTTGTCCCGGTATCTTTTAATTCTAAAAAAGTTAGAAAACATTCCAAAGTTGTATAAGGGTTTGGAGGAAATGGTTTAGGAGAATTTGAGGCAAAAAAGAGTTGCGTTGTGCTTTCTGATAGGTAAACTTTCAAAAAGGTCTACAGAATATCAGTGGATTCTTGAGCACAAGAAAGTAACATATTTTAAGATAAGCCAACGTTTTCCCTTGAAAATGCTTTGAGAAGGGATGCACAAGAACGAGGTGTTTTACGAGATGCTCATTTACATGTCTCGTTCTTGTGCCTCCCTTCTCGAAGCATCTTCAAGGCAAAATGCTGCCTTATCTTAAAATGTGTTACTTCCTTTTGCTAAAGAATCCACTGATATTCTGTAGACCTTTTTGAAAGTTTACCAATCAGGAAGCACAACGCAACTCTTCTTTGCCTCAAATTCTCCCAAAACATTTCCTCCAAACCCTTATACAACTTTGAAATGCTTTCTAACTCCTTAATAATTAAAAGATACTGGGACCAATATTGTAGAATAGGATCACCTCTTTCTTTGTTTACCAAACCCAGCTGGCTTTCCAGTTCCTTTTGACACAACTCCAATTTTTCCAGCAAGTCACAAAAAATAGGATGCAGACTTTCAATCTCAAATCTTTCATTTCCTGCTTCACCTTGCATCAAGGAATAGAAATTGACCGGATTGCCAATGATTCTTGATGCCTTATTGCACACTTTGCCGGATGCATGAACTTAATAAAATCATGCACATACTCTCTGATAACTGTATAAACTCAGCTGATTGCACACTCAATTATAAAGCATGCGTGATGGAATGTATGCGTCCACTAATGTTCATAGGACCAGGTCCTTTAGTACAGTTTTAAAGCTGAAAGTAAATAACTGGAAGTAAATGAACACACAATACTTTACGTGGAAACCTCCTTGCTCAAGGGAGTAAAACCACGACCTATCACACATGATTTTCAACCGTTTTCACTAATCTCCAAGCAAAAGTGAAACAGAGATTTCAACTACAACAATGAGACTAACCTTTTAATCTCACACTAAGTAATAAGCCTCTTACTTACTGAGCCAAAGCAATGCATTCATTCCCCACTATATTAACTATCTCTAATCAATATAGACTTCAAACGTAAGACACAAAGTTAACTCTAACAACGCTCTTACACCGATTCACACAAAGGTTTGAAACTTTTCTTATATGAGTGAAACGAATCCTACAAGTTTAGCACAATACAAGCAATTAACAAACAACAACAGGTACAGAAAGTAATTCTTCAGTTGATCAGGTCCCTTGCTGTATTTTGTTTTTAAGCTTGATTCTCTCTTTTGAATGAATGAATATTCCAAGTTGTTTGTCACATGATTATATCACACAAAAAGAATTGTTGACCATCGGACAAACAACCTCGTCCATTTCTATTGGTGAAGTACGCGGACTGCTTCACCAACCCACTGACATGACACCTTTCCAGCTGTACTCCATATTATACCTGGACAAGAACACTCTGCAGAGGACCGGGTCTCTGCATTTGTGAGGATCATCGAAAGAACTGAAAACCCATCATTTTCCCCCTTTTTGATGATGACAAACAAACCACCTCACATGAGTTACATTCATTCAGTTCAATTCCCCTTATCACCAGTTCCCCCTGTCAACATACTCTAATTCCCCAACAGTTTACAATCAATATTCCCCCTTTTGACATCATTGAAAATGAGAAACAGTAAACATACACAAGTGGCATGCAAAACTGTAAGGAATTCAAAGCCATTTTCCACACAGCACATGAGCATGCATGCAAAAATAGAGAAGATAAAATCATAACAAATAGTACAAATTAGATTATAATGTTATATGACAAAACTGGCCACTGAATCCAGTCAAAACAGTACATTGCCACTAGATTGAAGATAGGGGAAAAACAAAAGACACTAAAAGACTTAAGAAATATAAACAACAAACTCTTTTAGGATGGAGGGGGACGAGGAGAGAAGAACTGCAACACAAGATTCAGGCGAGAATTAGCATCAACATGTGCCTGAATGAGTTGCTTGTTGAGGGACTTGGCTTTCTCATTGAGTGAGGCATTTGACTCAAGCAACCATGCATTTTCAGCCCTCAACTTTTCAACTTCCTCTTTAGTGTCAGCACTAGTACCTGGTCCTTGAGAGATAGCCTGTTGAAGCTGGGCCCTAAGTCTAGCAATTTCCACATCCTTTCCACTCAAGACTGCCGTGAAATCCTCCAACTCACGCTTGAGAGTGTCCTGTTTCTCAAGAAGCTCAGAGATGTGGGACTTGGCATTGACCTTACCCTCAAAAGACTTACATTCCAAGAGTGTGGCTGCAGAAAATATTTGCTTTATTGTCCCAGCTACTCCCCTGCAAAGAGGCACCCCAAAGTGTTCGAACACATGATTCAATAGGTACCCGTATGGTATACCATGCTTGGCATTTTTCCAGGTCATAACTCTATGCATGTGCTCAAGCATGATCCCAAGAAGACTAATAGCTTCAAGTTCGTCCAGTTGCTCCATGAGAAATAAGTCTACTGCGGATGCCACTGTTCTCTTTTCACTTCTGGGCACGACCACCTTGTTGACAAACTCAAAGAATAACTGATACTCTCCCTTGAGAAACTTCTTAGGAAGTCCAGCACATTTCATATCCCCATGCTTGGTGGGGCGTTGAAAAAACTCAGTAGAGGGCTTGCATCCTTCAACGGACCTGATCCCTTGAGAGGGAACTCCAGTATAATCCCCAAACTTTCTTCACTCAAGGCAATCTTCACTTCACGCACAGTTGTCTGAATCCCACCATCATCAAGGAGTTCCATTTTGTAGTAGAACTCACGCACTTCTGGCTCATGTAAGTATGGCACTGGACACTCAAACAAATGTTCCCAACTTTGCAAGGAAACAGAATCATAGAGAGTGAACATACCAGGCTCTGTGAGTATGTCAGAATCAAACACCCTTCCATTTAGTACTTTCTGGTTTTCAAGTTCAGGTATGCGTTCTTCCCTTGTCATGGCCTTTCCTTTAACTGGTTTTTATGCAGTCGCACTTGGTCCCATGATAGATTTGGATTTTGAGGCAGCCCTCGTAGTGACTCTGGCCCTTTTTGCTGGTGATTTCTTCCCAGATTTAGGGTCTCTCTTAGCCTAATGCGTTGTTCTTCCATCTCTTTCTGCCGTTTTGACACAGCCTTAACAATGTCCTCAGACTCTGTGTCACTGGAGCCTATCTCCGGGGACAACAATATGGGTTTTTCAACGGGAACACTGTCAATCTTTCTTTCCCTTCGATTTCTTATGGTCATAGCCTTATTGGCTACCATAGATGTCCAAGTAGCTTTTAAGTGGAACCCCTTGTTACATACTTCCTATCCCTTTCCCTTTTTATGGATTCAACCACCTTTCCTTTTCCTTTCCTCTTCCCTTTCCTTTCAAATTCAGAAGGTGCATCAGGATTTCGAGTCTCAGGTGCCACATCAGTTCCTGCAAGATCAGATGCAGACACAAGTGGAGCATATTCTCCTCTAACACCTTTTCTTGACCAAGAGAGAGGAGCTACTTCATCATCTTCTTCACTAATAACTCCCGTAGTTTCAGGAGTTTGGTCAAACATAGGTTGAAAACTGTGAGGGACCTATTCCGGTGACCTGCACTCATCCTCTAAGAGCGTTGCCTGAGTATCTCCTCTGAATGATGCCAGACTTTCCACCACCAGTTCCTCTGCAACAACCAAAATATTATACTCCGTTCCCTTACCCTCAGGCAAATCCCCATCGAAAAGCCTTTCAGACCTAATGGAGGATACAGGGTCTGGTTGAGACACAACATCCAGATCTTTAGTGGGTGCCTCAGTAGCAGGCTTAACAACTGAATGAGCCTCAGAATTTAGAGAATCTTTCCTTGATAGGACTAGCGTTGGAGAACAAGTTAAGTTTTCTACAGGTTTGGGTAGAGGAGATTCTAATACTTTAGTGTGGGGTGTGAGGGATTCACCAATTTCACCAAGCCCACACACTGGAGTGGACGGAGAAGCCTCTGTGGGATGAGTTGAGAAATTGAAGGAACTAGGGTTTTCAATTTCTTGGGAGAGAGGAGATTTGGAAGGAGAGGAGGTGTTTGACATTTTTACAGAAAAAGGATAAGAGCAGTTGGAGATGAGGAGAGAAATTTTGAAAAGAGAGAGAGAGAGAGTTTGATTTGTTTGGATACTACTAGGTCGAAGCAAGAAGGCATATTTATGCTTGGTATCGGGTCCCTAAACAGAGGCGACCCTTGGTTTTTAAACTGAAAAGACGTCTGTAACTGACACAAGAGACGGGGAGATGACATGTGGCACTGACCGTTGACAGAATACCGAGTAGTGAAGTGATACTAACCTTGCAAGAGGATCAGGTCCCTTGCCATGGGAAGCCCTGGCTGTTATGATTAGATCTTCACTTTAGCCAAAATGCCATGAGTGTATACCTGCAGTAAGGTACCAGGGATGAATTCACAAACAATAAGCAATACAACAAGTATAGATACCTGCCCTTCTTAACATAGCCAAATAGGAGGCTTCATGCGAATTTGTTGTGAAGTCAGTTCAACTTGTGCATTCCCAAGCTCAGTCTGTTCTTGATAAAGTGTTCTTTTCTTAGTGCCTTGGTAAAGATGTCAGCTACTTGGTCCTTCGTCCTACAGTATCTCATCACCACATTTCCTTTGTCAACATTGTCTCTAAGGAAATGATGCCTCACATCAATGTGCTTGGTCCTCTTATGCTGAACATGGTTCCTTGCCATGTTCATTGCACTTGTGTTATCACATATGAGAGGGATGGTATCTGTGAGGACATCAAAATCTTCAAGTTGTTGCTTGATCCACAAGATTTGAGCACAACATGAAGGAGCAACCACATACTCAGCTTCAGCAGTGGACAATGCTACTGAGTTCTGCTTCTTAGTTCCCCTTGAGATCAGTGATGACCCTAGAAAATGAGCCATGCATGAGGTGCTTTTCCTATCAACAAGAAAACCTGCATAATCAGCATCAACATATCCAATTAAATCAAAGGAATCCCAAAAGGGTAGAATAGGACCAGGTCCTGTTCCTTTCAAGTATCTCAAGATCCTTTTAGCTACCTTCAGGTGTGACTCTTTTGGAGCTGCTTGAAACCTAGCACACATCCCCACACTGAAGACTATATCTGGTCTGCTTGCAGTAAGATAGAGGAGAGAACTAATGATTCCTCTATACATTGTTTGATTCACATCAGTGCCAACTTCATCCTTGTCGAGTTTGGCATTTGTGCTCATTGAAGTATCAAGTATTTTGGCCTCATACATGCTAAACTTCTTGAGCAGTTCTTTGATGTACTTCTCCTGACATATTGAAGTGCCCTGAGGGGACTGTTTGATTTGCAAACCCAAGAAGAAGGTGAGTTCCCCCATCATACTCATTTCAAATTCACTACCCATTAAGGCTGAAAACTCTTTGCATAGAGGATCTGAAGTAGCTCCAAAAATTATGTCATATACATAGACTTGCACTACCAGGAGCTCCTTTCCTCTAGATTTCAAGAACAAGGTGTTGTTAATTTTTCCTCTTTTGAACCTATTTTCTAGAAGAAACTTTGACAATCGCTCATACTAGGCTCTAGGTGCTTGTTTCAAGCCATACACTGCTTTGTCCAACTTCAACACATGGTTAGGCAAGTCAACATATTCAAATCCTGGAGGTTGTTTAACATAAACCTCCTCTTTCAAATGACCATTCAAAAAAGCACTCTTAACATCCATCTGAAAAAGTTTGAACCCCATGTATGTAGCAAAGGCTATTAGGATTCTAATTGCTTCCATCCTTGCCACAGGTGCAAATGTCTCATCATAATCAATTCCTTCCTCTTGATTGTATCCCTGAACCACTAGCCTTGACTTGTTTCTTGTGATGGTCCCATGTTTATCCAGCTTATTTCTGAACACCCATCTGGTCCCAATAATGGTTCTGTTAAGGGGTCTGGGGACCAGGTGCCACACTTTGCTTCTTTCAAATTGATGAAGTTCTTCTTGCATCGAATTCACCCAGTCAGCATCCTTTAAAGCCTCTTTGATGTTTTTGGGTTCAACAGTAGAGATGAAGGCTGAAAAAGCAACTAGATTTTCTTGGATCTAGTTTGTATTCCAGATTCAAGGGGAGATACAAGATTGTCTAGAGGATGGGAGGATTGATGTTTCCATCCTGGTTTTATTGTCATCTCCTCATCATGTTCAACAACTGGTTCACCACTTTCAGAGCCTTCATTATGAGATTTTCCTTCATGAGCAGCATTTGAGGCATTAGAAGGACTAGGTTCTTCCGAGGGTTCTACAACAACTTCTATATTCGAATCCTTGTCAGCCATAGGATCTTGAATCAGGCCATCTCTCTGAATCTGCATCAGGTCCTCAAATTCAAGATCTTCCCCATTTTCAAGGTTGTTCATATCACCAGATTCATCAAATATCACATGCACACTTTCTTCTACACAGAGTCCTTTTATTGTAGACTCTCTATGCCTTGCTTGTTGAAGAGTACTCCACAAAAATCTCTTCATCACTCTTTCGATCAAACTTGCCAAGATCATCCTTCCCATTGTTAAACACAAAACACTTGCAACCAAAGGACTTTAGATGACTGAGTGATGGTTTTCTTCCATTCAACAGTTCAACACAAAACACTTGCAAAACACTAACCTGATGAGACATCTGTTTGTGACATAGCAAGCACTGTTTACTGCTTCTACCCAAAAATTCATGGCAAGTCCTGAATCAATGAGCATGGTTCTGGCAATGTCTACCAAGGTCCTATTTTTTATTTTTTAAACTCCATTTTGCTGAGGAGTTCTGGGAGCAGAGAAGTTGTGATGGAGCCCATGGTCAGCATAAAAGCCTTCAATTTGGGCATTTTCAAACTCTGTACCATGGTCTGATCTGATACTTGCAATCTTGCAGTTTATCTTTAGCTGAATTGCCTTTGCAAAGATGATTAGCACCCCAGCTGTTTCATCCTTAGTTCGCAGGAACATGTTCCAGGTGAATCTGGAGAAGTCATCAGTAATCACCAAGATGTACTTCTTCCCACCATTGCTTTGAACTATTACAGGTCCACAAAGGTTCATGTGGAGAAGCTCTAAAGATATGGTTGTGCTGACACCTTTCTTTAGTTTGAAACATGATCTTGTTTGCTTTCCCCTCAAAAAAGCATCGCAGATCTTGTTCTCATAAAATTTCAACTTGGGTAGTCCACGGACCAGGTCCCCCGCAATGAGCTTGTTCAACAAAGATGAGCTTACATGTCCCAGTCTTCTATGCCATAAATTTGCATTGTCAGATTGAGCACTCAAACACGTGAGATTATCCCCTTCTATAGAGTTGAGGTCTGCAACATACATATTGTTAACCCTTCTGGCAGTAAGAACAACCCTGTTGGAAACAAGATTCGTGACTATGCATTGATCTGACACAGATCTCACTTCATTTCCTTTGTCACAGATCTGAGACAAACTAAGCAAGTTGTATTTTAAACCATTCATATAGTACACATTGTCTATGGAATGTTCCACTGATCTTCTAATTTTCCCAACACCAAGAATGAATCCCTTTTTGCTTTCTCCAAATGACACACCACCACCTTGGTGTGCTTCCAAAGAGAGCAAGTTTTGAGTTTCTTCAGTCATATGCTTTGAGCAACCACTGTCCATGTACCAACATTGACTGCTTCCTCTCTTCTGCAAAAGAATCACTTGTTAGATTTAGGAACCCACTTGAGATGGAGTTCCCAGAAACTATCGAGAGGTTTGATAAGAAACCTTCCAGTCCAAAGAGGCAAAGTGTTCTTGCTAAAACGATGTCTAGGACCAGGTACTTTCCTTTTTTCTACCTTCCTGTTTTCAGATTTAAGGAAGCTTTCTTGATTTTCTTTTACCCTTTTCAGAGACTCGGAATTTCTTTTCAAGTGACCATTTCTCCTACAGTGGGTACACAACAAGTTATCTGACACTGGCACATACTTTCTATGAGGGTTATAGGGGGTTCTATCTTTCGACACCCTAAGCCTTTCCCACTGTTGAATTTCTGATTTTCCAAGTTTGAAAGAATCTTAGATGAGTCAGTCCATTTCAGGGAATGAATAAATTCTTCTTTGACTTGACTTAGGTCCTTTACTAGTTGAGAGTTTCTCTCAAGAGGAGCGACTAGTTTGGACTCAGAAATTTTTAGACTTTCCTCTAAATCAAGTTCAAAACTACTGAGCTTTCTCTTTCCAATCTCAGAGGTACCAGTTTCCTCTTCGAGTTGATGACTCTCAGTATCCAAAATACTCACCCTAACATTTAATTCAGACATCTGAGAAATAAGGGCGGTTTTTTCATCTTCACAAAGGTTCAGATTTTAACTCAAAATCACATTTTCATTTGTTAATTCATCCACAGAATCAATTAACACAACAACAAGTTTTCTCTATCTCTTAATTGACAAAGTGTCTAAATCACTTTTAAGATCGAAAAGAGTTACCTCATCCTTCTCATCTTCGTCATCAGATTTAGCCATCAGTGAGAATATGGGGTTGAAAATAGTTTCATCATCATTGACTACCATGATAGAGACATCTTCATGATGTTCTTCCTCCTCAGAGTCACTAGAGGCGTTTCCCCATACTGCAAAGGCCTTCTTCACCACTTGATCTGCCTTGGCCTTTATTTTAGCATGACATGGACCTTGTCCCTTCGCCGTGGTTTGAAATCCCGCACTTCATGTTTTTGACTCTGACAGTCTCTCATAAGGTGACCCGCCTTTCCACACTTGTGAGAGAGGTCGTTAGCATTTGCTATTCTGCTGGTAGTTCCCTTCTTCTGAAATCCAACATACTTTTTGACTATTTTTTGGAATCTTCTAGTCAAATAATCCATCTCATCTTCATCTTAAGACACATCATTTTGAGAGATCTTCAGGGCCACTAATTTCTACTTCTTTCCTTCCCTCACAGATGAGCCCTACTGCCTGTTTAGCTCATACATTTGCAAGTTTCCGATCAGCTCATCCATCATAAGAACTTTTAGATTTCTGGCCTCAGTGATGGCGTTCACCTTGCTTTCCCATGACTTGGGAAGAACTCTGAGAATTTTTTGAACCTATTTGCTTGGATGAATGGGCTCACCAAGACATATTAGTTCATTTGTGATGGAGGTAAACCTTGTGTGCATCTCTTGGATGGTTTCACCTTTCTTCGTGCTAAAATTCTCATATTGAGTTGTCAACATGTCCACCTTAAACTCCTTGACCTGAGTTGTTCCTTCATGGGTTGATTTTAGGTAGTCCCAAATTTCTTTTGCAGTCTCACAGGCAGAAATCCTGTTGTATTCATCTGCACCAATCCCACAAACTAATAGCCTCTTAGCTTTGTAGTTCTTCTCGATTTTCTTCCTATCCGCTTCGTCGTATTCTCTTCTAGACTTGGGAATTACTCTAGTAAGCTCCCCTTCCTTCACATCCTTAGTAGGAACGTAAGGACCATCGAGTATCACATCCCACAACTCGCTGTCTTCTGCCATAATGTAATCATGCATCCTGGTCTTTCACCATCCATAGTATTGACCATTGAATCGAGCTGGACGAGTGGTGGATTGACCTTCTTCCAGACTTGGTGGATCAATCATTCCTTCAGGATCTTTCTTCTCTTGGTGTTAATCAGATAGAGAAGTCGAAGCTCTGATACCAATTGATGGAATGTATGCGTCCACTAATGATCACAGGACCAGGTCCTTTAGTACAGTTTAAAAGCTGAAAGTAAATAACTGGAAGTAAATGAACACACAATACTTTACGTGGAAACCTCCTTGCTCAAGAGAGTAAAACCACGACCTGTCAGATAGGATTTTCAATTGTTTTCACTAGTCTCCAAGCAAAAGTGAAACACTGATTTCAGCTACAACAATGAGACTAACCTCTTAATCTCACACTAAGTAATAAGCCTATTACTTACTGAGCCAAATTAATGCATTCATTGCCCACTATATTAACTATCGCTAATCAATATAGACTTCAAACGTAAGACACAAAGTTAACTCTAACAATGCTCTTACACCGACTCACGCAAAGGTTTGAAATGTTTCTTATATGAGTGAAACGAATCCTACAAGTTTAGCACAATACAAGCAATTAACAAACAACAACAGGTACATAAAGCAATTCTTCTGTTGATCAGGTCCCTTGCTGTATTTTGTTTTTAAGCTTGATTCTCTCTTTTGAATGAATGAATATTCCAAATTGTTTGTCACATGATTATATCACACAAAAAGAATTGTTGACCATTGGACAAACAACCTCGTCCATTTCTATTGGTGAAGTACGCTGACTGCTTAACCAACCCACTGACATAACAACTTTCCAGCCATACTCCATATTGTACCTAGACAAGAACACTCTGCAGAGGATCGGGTCCCTGCATTTGTGAGGATCATCAAAACAACTGAAAACCCATCAATGTGATAACCTTGTTGCTAACTCACGAACAAAAGGGAAAACATCCTGCAATCTTAACTCACACTTAACATCATGGACATACCCCTTCATCATTGCAGCTAAACTACTTCGGAAAAATATATACAAAGCATCATCAACACCCACTACCCCTCTTTGAATCTTTCAAAACTCGAACAATATAGGAGCAAACCACCTATATACGGTTATAGGGTTGGCGAAAAGTGTCTTACATTTATCTATAAATTGACAAATACATCCATGAGCAGCTTGTGGTTTAGTTACAGAAGAAGATACATAAAATTTTACTAGAGTCGAAGGAATAGAGGAATGAATAAATATTTGGAGATATTCCTCTGAGCCATCTGCGCCATCCTCCAGAATGACAAGATACTGAAATTGAGTTTTTTAACTGTATTAGAAAATTTCTAATTAGTTTTTTTTTCTCTGTATATATCGAGAATGACTATATTCTTCTTATTTCATTTCTTTATGTTTAACATTGAAAAAATTGCCCCTTGTTCGAAATGTCATGGAAAACAACTCTAAGCAATCGACGGTGAATGTAGTGACGGCGGCTCAGTTCGCTAAGTACCCCTCCCTATGACCATCTCCTTGAGCAGCAACAAAACCAGTTGGAGATACTCTACACCTACCAGCGCAAGGAAACCGAGTAGGTTAACGATTTCAAGAACCACCAATTTCCCCTTCTCGCATCAAGAAGATCATGAAAGCTGAAAAGGATGTTTGCATAATCTATGTTGAAGCACTAATTTAGTTTGCCAAGGCTTGTGATCATGCAGACATCCTTGTCAGTTTTCATGATCTTCTTGACGTGAGAAAGGGGAAGATGGTTCTTGAAATTGTTAACCTGCTTGATTTCCTTGCTCTGGTAGGTCTAGAACATCTCCAACTGCTCTTGCTGTTGCTTAAGGAGATGGTCGTTGGGGTACTCAGTGGACTAGCCATTGCCACTACTACATTCACTGCTGATTGCTGCGAGTTGTTTTTCATGTTATTTTGGATGAGGGGCGATTTTTTCTATGTTAACACAAACACAAAGAAATGGAAGAAAACTAATATATTTTTTCTCTAAAGAAAATCTAATTACAAATTTTCAAAATTTAAAATTATTGTTGGTCTTTTGTTTTGTGAAACTTTCTCAGGTGGACAATGTTACCTCTTTCCAGAAGAAGACAATTGGTTTGGCCCTCTCTACAATTCCAACATTAAGGTTGCCTCAAGTACTTGATAAACTTGATCAGATTATGAGGTATTTAATTGAATTTGTAATCATAAGATTTGTTTATGTATTTTCTTGTAATCATTAAAAATGTATGTTTTTTTTATGCTAATCTAACTTCGATGCTTTTGGTTGTAAAAGTGCTATACGGGGTGGAAACGAGGATTTTAGTGAAGACGAGTTTAGGTGTGTCTGATAATCTTGATTTTTACTCTAATGGCTCTTGAGATTTTTTCCAAATTGGTTTCTTAGTGAGATTTTTATTTTTAGATGAAACTCTTGGACCCAATAAACCAGATTTCATTTTAACAATACTCAATCAATGAGAAACAATCTTCTTTCACTATATGGATGCATTTACGTTTGTTCTTTCACCTTGATCCCCGAATACAAAATTTTAGTTTTAACATTATGTGGACATATTTTAAAGGGAGGTGCATATATCACCGCAATGAATCTGTTCTAATTTAAGAGAATACATGTACTAGTGAATGTTATAATTTATTTATGTATTTGTTTTGTTTTCTAAATACCTTTATGGTATTTTCTGACTTTATCTATAAACTAATCATTGATTTTGAATTCTCCAACTTACATAACCTTGAAGGAGCTGTCCACAAAGAGGCTTACATCAGACCAAAGGCCATTTTCTAAGGTGTTGTCGGTTGTCTTCTTCTTCTTATATACTTTTTATATCTTTGAGCACCGTGTGTATAAAATTCAAAAAGTTACAAAATACGAGGAGGACATGGACCTAACCTCTGATAGAGAACAACAAGGATAAACTAAATAATCTACATAAATGCTAAAATAGGTGTCTGCACAGCCTGGTGGGTTGAGGCTTGACAGTGCTCATATATTGTTAGAGTTTTGTAAACTTGTCTGAGGGGTTGCTGGTGTTCATGATGCTCTGTATATATTTTTTCGTAGTAGTTTAGCGGCTATGATGTTAGGAATTTTTTAATATTACGGGCTATTTTCCATTTGTTCGTGAGTTGGAAACAAGTTAATTGAGTTTGTGATCAGTTGAGTTTTTTGGGTTATGAGGTAGTGATGTGAATGGGTTTATCAACTTTATACATCCCGTGAAGTGTACAATATGGCGTCAAGAAGCATTAGGCATGTATGATTAGTTTCCCCTTTACTGAAGCAAGGTAAGAGTGAAGCAGGAAGGAAAAGATTTGAGATGTACAATTACAAAAAATAGATTGAAGGTGTGGATCGTGTATTTTGTAACTTGGACAAATTAGAGTTGTGTCTAATGAAACAGGAAAGTTAGTTGGGTTTGATAAAAAAAATGAAGAGGTGAACCCATTGTACTTTATTGGTCTCAATATCTTGTAATTCTAAAGGAGTTAAGATTCATTTTAAAACTATATAAGGGCTTGGAGGATATGTTTTGGGAGAATATGAGGAAAAGAAGAGTTGCATTCTGCTTTTTGATAGTTAGACTGACAAAAATGTCTAGAGATAATCCATGGATTCTTGAGCACATAGAGGTATCAGTTAATATAAGGCAATGTTTTTCCTCGAAGATACTTCGAGAAGGGAAAGATAAGAATGCGGATCCTATTTGTTGGAAGAATCATTTGAGTAAATTGGACATGTGGATCCTATATCGCTGAGAGGCAATTTGTTCCTGCAATTTAAGAATGAATAAGAAAGCACTAGGCCCCTAACTTCTTCATTCTCAAATTGCATAAATAACTGGCCTGGCAGTGATCTAGGACTCACATGTCAAATGTACTCAAATGATTCTTCAAACAAATGGGACCTACAAATAAGCATCTCGTAATACTCCTCTTTCCTGTGCCTCCCTTCTCGAATCATCTTCAAGGAAAACACGTTGCCTTATCTTAAAATATGTTTCCTCATTGTGCTCAAGAATCCACTGATAATCTGTAGACCTTTTTGAAAGTCTACCTATCAGAAAGCATTATCCAACTCTTCTTTGCCTCAAATTCTCCCAAATAATTTCATCCAAACCCTTATATCGCTTTGAAATGATTTCTAACTCCTTCCCAATAAAAAGATACCGGGGCCAACAACGTACAATAGGCTCACCTCTTTCTTTGTTTACAAAACCCAGCTGGCTTTCCAGTTTCTTTAGACACAGCTCAAATTTTTCCAGCAAGTCACAATAAACACGATGCACGCCTTCAATCTCAAATCTTTCATTTCCTGGTGCACCTTAAATCAAGGAGGGGAAGCTGATCGGACTGCCAAATGCTTCTTGACACCGTACTGCACACTTCACCGGATGCATAAACTTAATAACCTCACACACTTCACTATCTGATAACTGTATAAACTCAGCTGATTGCACACTCAATTCTAAAGCACGCGATAACCTTGTTTCCAACTCACGAACAAAAGGGAAAAGTACATCCTGCAATCTTAACACACACTTAACATCACGGACATACCCCTTCATCATTGCAGCTAAACTACTCCGGCAAAATATATACAAAGAATCATCAACACCCACTGCCCCTCTTAGAATCTTATGAAACTCGAACAATATAGGAACAAACTTCCTATTTACGGTTACAGGGTTGGCGAGAAGTGTCTTACATTTATCTATAAACTAGTCCTGGGCAAGTGTGTTGCACGTGTGTCCCATGCTAAGTTGTGTGGAGTAGTTGTAACGATATTTATATACTCGAACATATATGTTGCTCGTGTATCGCATGCTAATTAAGTACAAAAACTTTGAAAATATTATAATAAGTGTGTGATAAGTTGACAAATATTGAAGAGAAATATACAAGCTCAAACCAATAACTTCAATTATGCAAATCTTATAATACATCAAGTATTCAATTTGATAAAAGTTTCTTTTGTTTAATATGTCATAACTCATAATTTAAATGTCAAGTGTGATTTCAAAATATTTCTTGTCTTGAGTTTTTCATATTCTTTTTCACTTTTGTACTCTCCATCTTTTCACATTTGCATACATATTAAGAAGTTGTTGTCGAATGAGAGTAGTGTTTTACAAAAGTTAAATAGAAATTTGATCAATTTATGTCTTCCTTAAGATGGCTTGTAGATGATCATTGTGCGATAACTTGCACAGTAATTGAAAAGAAAATATACAAGCTTCAACCAACGAATGGTGAGCCTATTCAATCAAGATTATTATCCGTACAAGGTACATCATGCTAAAATATTGCTATCAAATGAATTTCAAAAGTAATATTCGAACAATTTTAATGATTTAATTTTTTTAATATATCAAGTATTCAACTTGATAAAAGTTTTTTTTAATATGTCACAACACATAATTTAAGTATCTCTTATTGGTTCAAAATATTTCATGTTTTAAAATTTTTGCCTTCTTTCTAAGAAATTGTAGCCTCCATCTTTTTTATAATCACATACAGATAAAGAAGTTATTGTCGAATGTGAATTGTGTTTTGTAAAAATTGCACATAAATTAGATCAACATATACCTTTCTTATGATAGCTAGTGGATCATTGTTTTGTGGTGTACACCTACAAAAAAATAGTTATTATTATTTATAAAAATAATAATTGCTAAAATATCTAATCGGTGTATATAAATCATAATTATTATAGGTACGTGTACACTTTGCCTAATTCAAAATTATTAGTTCTATCATCTGTGAATTTAACAAAAAAATATTAGTTAAATTATGTAAATTGATTCCTAACCAAAATTTACACAAACAAGAATATACAGTTTCATGGTACTCCAAGAAGTTATAATTAAAAAGAAAGTAATCTTACCTGGTTTGATATTTGTATGAAAAATTTCTATGTTGCAAGAGGTGAAATAACTATGATACACACGTTTACCTACCCAAGTAAGATGAACTTTCAACTAATCAGAAAACATATATGAATAAGTTGAATTACAGACAATAACTTATAATGTGAATAAAAAAAATAGAGAACATAAACAGAAATAGAAAAGAGAGACACAAACACAAAATAAATATGAGAAAATGTGCCTACACAAAGTAGGATTGAAAATCTAATAATTTGATGAATTGGGATAGTTGTCTTGTGATTTTTCACAATATATATACAATATATAGCATTTAGTAAATGAATATATTGTATTGAATTGATCAAACGAATTTACTCCACGTTGAATATATCAAGCAACTTTTCAAATTCTCCATATGTTTATTACTACAAAAAGATGTTTTACTTTTTGCATTAGGAATCGGAAGATAAAGCATTTACATAAATTGAATACACATAACTCTATGTATTTTGATTTATCTAGTTCATTCATTCGCTATATTATTATTTATATTTATTAGGAGATAGACTTACTTTTTAACAAAAAAAATATAACATAAATAGGAGTTAAAGAAATGGCAAAATATTAATGGGTATTTTCGTGTATATATATTCAATAGCCTAATGCATTGAACTAAGTGTACATTTATATTCTTGTACAATATTATTGTAGGAATAATATTTGATTGAAGGATATTAATGTCATTCAATATTTTATGGACATTTTAATAATTAAAATTTTAAAATATTTTGGTTCCTCTTATATATATACTTACTATTTACTAATTTAATAGAAGTTTTATTTCTATTTTTTTTATATATGTGAAGGAAAAATAAAAAATTAATTTATGATTACTATTTAATATTTAATTAATAAAATATTTTGTAACTTTGTTATTTAGTATAGGTGTAAAATGGCAATCCAACTTCAAATTTTGGAGCTTTCCACTTTTAATAATTTTTTTATTTTATTTATTATTTATTTATGATAATATGATGATAAGTTAGGAAAATGAAGAGGTGTAGTTATGAAGTTAATTTTAAATGGAAAAATAATTTTAAGAAAATAAATTAATAGGTAAGGGATATTTTTATAATTCAACTTTTGACTTAGATTGTTCCCACTTTTAATAATATATGATATATGATGATATGATTATTTTATATATATATATATATATATATATATATATTGTAACATCTCGCAAATTGAAATAACTAGGAAGAAGTTAAAAATTGGAAATAACCATTTTTGAAAAGATTATAAAAATCTGAAAATTTTGGTAAGTATGTTAAGTTGAGTTTTGGCCAACTTCAAACGACCATAACTCCTAGCTCAGGATGAGTTAGGTGTGTTTCCGATATCGTAGGAAAGATCTTGGAATAATCTTTCCAACGCCGCCAAGTTTGCACGATTCCGAGTTCATATGAGTGAGATACTCCCATTGGAAGTTGGGCTGTTCAAATAAGGAAAGTCCAATTCAGATTTTGAAAGGGTATTTTAGTATTTTCCTTACCCAATTATTTTATTCAGTTTTTGGTAATTTAGTTAGGGCCTAATCAGAATTAGATCAGTTTACTCTTTTACCAAAACAAGTTAGGATTTTGAGAGAAGAGAGAAGAAGAGGAGAAAAGAGGAGAAGGAGCAAGAATCGTCAAGATCTTCAAGAATCATCAAGATCTTCAAAAATCGCTTGTGGATTTCGTCAAGGGGTGATCCCTAAGAGGTATGTGAGATCACATAGCGTTGGGTTAGTTCACCCACGCGCCAAATATGATTAAATTCAGCCAAGTTATGTTTATTTGAAAGTAAATACTATGAGTTCTTGATGAAATTCGTTTGAAATCTTGTGGGTTCTTGTTGTTGAAGTTTCTTGAGATTGATTCATATATTTAAGTGTGAATTCAAGTTGAATCTTACATATATTGAGGGTGATTCATATATTTAAGTGTGAATTCGAGTTGAATCTTACATATATTGAGGGTTTAGTCGATTCTAAGTTTTTGGGGGAAAGAACCAATTGAGTTTAGAGGGTTTAGTGTTAAAAAACGAGCAAGAAAAATCACAAAACACCTGGGGAAAGGGGTGAGGCACCGCGCCAGCCAGCGCGCCAGGTCTTTTAATGTTTCCCTTTTATTTTCGTACTAATTCCTTAGCAATGTACCTATGTTTTCTAGTTGATTCCAACACTCTAAGGTACGTCTAAACATCATGAAATCATCCATAAACATGAGATCATGAACCTTGAATCCATACTTCAATTCAAGAAAAGTTAAGAGTCAAGTCAAGAAGTTA